>LFYR01001997.1:605515-627663 GCA_001185155.1 Zostera marina
GTTGTTCTTCTTGCATTTGATTTCTCATCGGAGCATTCTCCAGAAGGTTGCGATTTATCTTCAGTTCGATTTCCTTTTGACCGCGACCCCTTCTGTCGCGTCCCTTCCCGTGCCCTTTGTTGCGTCCGAAATCTCCAGAACGAAAGACATCGCTTCTCGCGTATAGGGCCACCGGTGTTTCCGATGGTTGGTTCATCTTGATCAAGTCTTCTTCGCGAATTAGTAGAGATAGAAGTTCATCAAATGTTAAACCTGGTTGTAACTGTAACGTAGATTGGATTCGTATGTAGTTGAAGTCGAGGCCATCCAAGGTGTAGCCGACAATATCGTCGTCGGGAATGGATGCTCCGGCGGTGGCCAGAGAATCAGCCGTTGTGCGAATCATCACGAGGTAGTCCGTCATGGTGATCTCCTGCGTCTTCTTTGTTGTGCGAAGTTTGTTCCGGAGGTTTTTCACGTGGATGACACAGCGGGGAGAGGAATTTCTCCAATCTATCCCAGGCTTCCTTGGCTGTCTTGCAAGATACAATCATTTGCTGGACGGAGGTAGCTACCGTAAATTTGATCCAGGTCATGACGAGCCGGTTAGCACGTCTCCATTCCTCAAACTCGAAGTTATCCTCGACTGTGGGTAATAGTGCTTTTTCTTTGACTATCTGAGTGAGCTCGTAGAGCTCAAGTACTGTCTCAAATTGAGACCTCCAGTAGGTGTAATCAAGCTTCTCCATCGCTGTCCGGAAGACAGCATTGATGTTATATTTTAGTGGGAGCTTGGCTCGACCACAAGAGAGATCAGAGTTTTCAGACATCGTGAGTGTTGAGTTTGGGTTAGCGGAAGCTATTGGTGATGGTAGAACCTTGGAAGGCTCTAATACCATGTAAGAAAACAGAACACGATTGTAGAGTCTGATGTTTTAGGGGAGAGAAGAAACTCTTGATTACTTGATAAGTATTACATATATTGTTACTCCTACTTATACACAGTAGAGTTTTGCACTCTCAACCCTAGGGTATACTGTAATGTGTTATAGATACTTGTATATCCTGATACCCTCGTCAATATTTTTCGACATGCAATTTTTTTGCCGCCTAGCTAATTTCTAATATCCGTCTCTAATCCCTCTAGTACACCAATCTTAAATAGCTACTGTCTAAACTTCCTGTCACTATTCCTTTGCTGAACCGTCGCTATTTTTCTTTAAATAGTTATTGTCTCAACTTTCCGTCGCTGTCAACAAATGAATTAGTATCCACGACCATTTTCACATCCGATCCCATTTAACATCTGCATCACAACATCTACCTGATATTTCTAAAGTGACATAAATATCCAAAATTTAAAGTTACATAATTATCTGAGATTCAAAGTAAAATTATATAAAAATAAAAATTTGGAGATAAAAAAATCAAAAATCATCATCTTCTTTATATTCTTCTTCACGAAGCATTGAAGAAAATGTACTCCATAAACATGGAGCTTCAAGTAGTTGATTTTCATTGCAATTATCTTCAAATGCATTATATGACTCAGAGGTGCCTTCAGTTCTTTCATCTTTCATAGGAGCGGTTGGCAATGATGCATTACCTTCAAGCATGCTGACGATTGTCGACATTAATGGCCTCAAAGAAGGAGATTGATTTGTGCACCAAAAAACAAGATTTAACATTTGATGTGTTTCTTTTATGTATTGATTAATGATTGGATCGATGAGCTGAATGGTATTTTTTCTTTCTCGTAAGACATTTGCCTGCATTAATTTCAAAAGCGAAATAAATAAAAACTTATAATCGGTTATCTGATTATCGATTATCTGACATACCCAATCAAGGAGGCAAAAACAATCCTCTTTAGGTATAAAACCGCCGGCATTGCTCTTTCCGCTCAAAATCTCTAATACGACAATTCCAAAGCTGTATACATCTGCTTTTTCTGTCAAATATCCTCTCATAGCATATTCCGGCGCCATATATCCACTAGAAGATCGAAAAGAAATAATGAACAACTCCATAGAATAAATATCATCGCCATATATCGAGATGCACTTACACTGTTCCTGCGATACGTGTGCTTATATGAGTGTCTTCCTCTTCATTAAGTTTTGCTAAACCAAAATCAGAAATCTTCGCATTGAGATTCTTGTCAAGTAGAATATTACTTGCCTTTATATCTCTATGGACAATTTTGATAATTGATTCTTCATGGAGATAAGCTAAACCTCTTGCTACATCCTGAATAATTTTATATCTGGTAGGCCAATCCAAGTTCATTTTCATGCCTCCTTTACCTGTAAAAATCATATTTCGATCGATCGATCGATATTCGTTTATATTTTTCATAAACATATATTTAAGTTAGTCTTATATTACTTACCAAACAAAGCAGAAGCTAAACTATTATTTTTCATATATTCATATATGACCATTAGTTGATTTCCCTCTACAGAACATCCAAAGAGCTTAACAAGATTCGGATGCTGCAAAGCGGAGATCATCCCTATTTCGTTCAGAAACTCACGATTCCCTTGTCTTGATTTTGATGAGAGTTGCTTAACAGCAATTAAGGTTCCATCCTTGAGTTCACCCTACATATATATATGGATTTTTCGAATTGTTGAAAAATAATAGATTAAAGATTCAATTCAGAAATATATTACTTTAATTATACTTAGTTCTTAATTAGTGGATAAATTTCACCTTATATACAGGACCAAAACCACCTTCTCCGATTTTATTTTCAGAAGCAAAGTTTTGAGTTGCTGATTTTATCTTCCCTAAATTGAAATAGCCAGTCATTTTCTCCAATTCTTTAAATTCTGATTGTATATACATGAAATCATTTAGCAAAGAAAAATTTGATTGATCGATTACATGTATATATGTATCAAATGTAAACTTAATCAATAATTTATTATCTAAATTACCTGCACTCCTTTCAAGTTTCTTTCTTTGCCAAAGGAATAATAAGATCAAAACAAGAAGAGAAAAAAATGCACTCAAACCGACAACAATACCAGAAATTTTCCCAGTTGATAGATTATCACTTTCCCTGTGTATATAAGGCTCAAAGTCTACAAAAATCATTAAATCATCAAATTACATATCCAAAATGTTTGTTGATATATATATTCATGATTGATTAGTAAGTAATTATATACTTGGGACGACGGAAATAGCGGATATAAGTGGTCCATATACACCTCTGACTGGAACTTGTTGTGTTCCTTTCCCAAGCCATTGAAAATGGATTTCCAAAGTGCCATTCTCTACAGATGTATTGAAATTCATAACTATCCCTTTTCTTACACCACCAGCAGTTTTTGAAATGTCAAAGTTTTTCAAAACTTTTCGACCCTGAAAATATTATATTGAGATAGATTCAAAGTAAGTCAAGTTCTAATTAAGTCATTCTCTTTTAAATTTTAATTACCTGGATGGAGACATCAAATATGCGTCTTCCGTTACTAGATACCGTATCATCATCAGTGAACATTATTTCAGCAAAGTGGAGACTCACAATGTAAGATCCTTTCTGAAAGCAGAAACCATAATATTTCAGGGAGAGGGGATTAAGACGAGCAGATGTATAGAGTTTTTCATTTCTGGTGCCCAACAATGAAGACTTATTTGTTGTTGTATAATTAAATGTATATTTGTCTCCCTTGATTCCTTCGAAAAATCCAGTACTGCTAAAACCCCACTTTTTGTCGCTAGACTCGTAGAAATGCGACGGCGAACTTGATTGTGTATTCGCAACATAAGTACGATTATCAATGGTCACTGCTTGACCGCCACAGTTAATGAACAGTTCATAATCTGTATATAAATGTAAAATGATGATCTACTCAATTTCATTAGCACCATATGAAAAATATTGAATAGAATTCTCACTCATGGGGGTTTCTAAGCAAGGGAGACTCCTCAATAAACATGGAGATATATCATTTCTGCATATGCAAAATAAAATAAATTCATGTTTTTTTTCGAAGAAATCATAGATGAAAAAGAAATCGAAGGTTTTAATTAAATTACCTGCTTGTGTTCGGCGCCAAACTGGCTACTAAATTCCTGATATCAAAAAGATTAAATGAATAAGAATGAAGATCATGAATTAAGAAATGGGATGAAATAGAAAATGTGTGAAAAATTGTTGAAATCATTTCGGTCGTTGTATCTATTTCTTACTTTTCTTGATCTTGGCATGATACTCTCTTAGGTCCAGTAAAAAGATTATATGAAAAATCCCTGTGAAATAATTAAGAACACAATCAATCATAATTGAACATGTAAAATTTCTGTAATTATTTGAACTTACACAAACATTCGGTCGAACCAATTTGGTATTTCTCCACTCAAATTGTTGCGTGTAAGTAACCTGCATGCTCAGATAAAGACAAGTGAGAAAACACAAGGCCATGTCTGCTATATATATATTTCTGTTCGTTTTTGAATGTATGATTATTTTCTTACAATATGTCTAAACTGTAATTCTTTAATTTTTCATAGCTCCTTGGTATTTTACCAGTGAAGGAGTTGAAGCTTAGATCTCTGTAAAGAAACATTAATGAAAATTCAAATCACAATAATATAAGAAAAGAAGTTAAATTGATAGAAACATATATATATTAACCAAGATAATAAGAAAATAGAAAATTACAGGTGTGTTAGATCTTTCATATCGCCAATATACTCCGGAAGCGGACCAGATAATTGACAGTTTCTTATGGTCCTAAGGTAAATTTATCAGAAGAAAAATAGAACAAAAACAAATTGATCAAGACCAAGTTATAAAGAAATAGAGTTTGGCTCTAAATTTTATTCTCACAGATGTTCAAATTTCATATTCTGTAATGGAGGAAATGTTCCACTGATATTAATGTCAGTCACCCTCCTGCAAAAAAAGGATAAGAATATATATATGAATGCAGACTGATTTATTGATTTCTATCGTAGTAATTAATTAATTAAATTAAATAAATTTTCACATGTTTTGATCGTAAACAAAGTCTTACAGTTCACTTATGTTGCTCAAAGAAGAAAATCCAAGTGGGAATGGACCCTTCAGTGATGTTCCTTGCATGTAACTATACATAAATTCAAGTTAAATATAAATAATCTTTCTAAAGGTAATAATTGAATCAAAATTAAATTAGTAATTATTTCGGTAATTTCACAACATACAGCCTTTCAAGTTTGGTCCATTTGACGAAAAAAGTTGGGATTATCCCACACAGATCGTTCCCATCAATTCGACTGCAAAAGTAAGAAACACTGTGATTTTTAAGAATGATATCAAAAAGATTAGTATAGATGAAACAATGAATCAAAGATACTTACAAGTCTTTTAAATTTGTGAGCTTTCCCAGTGTTGAAGGGATATTTCCAGTGAATTGATTGCAAGAAAGAAGTCTGCCATACAAACAGAATGACTTGGATAAATTAAACTAAAATTAAATCAAACTCATGTTAATTGTGCAAATATTATAAGAAATATATTTTTACAGGCTCTTTAGGAAAGAAAGGCTTCCAAGAGAATATGGAATAGAACCACTGAACATGTTACTCTCCAAAAGCCTTCAGAAAGAGCATACAAATTGGAGAAAAATAATGGGTCAGAATTATGTTTATCTACAAACTAATAAAGATGAAATAAAATGAAGAACATTCTGACAGTATTTCAAGAGACGTGATGTTTCCAACCCATTCAGGTAATTGTCCAATTAAATTGTTTCCAATGACACTCCTGCATATATACATTTACAGTCGATCGATTCATAAAGAAGTAGAAAAATATGTTAAGAAAAGAAAATGAATTGGAGAATATTGCTATTACAAAAATGTAAGGTTAAGAGAAGCCCATGATGGAGGAATGTTTCCATGGAAGTTGTTCCTATTCAGCTCACTGTTGTACAAATTATTTAAACATTTATATATATTCTGATCAGTTACTCAGTTATATGTCAAAATTGAATTTGGAAGATCAATCACCAAAACTATATAAAAAATACTCACATATGGGAGAGTGATGGGAGATTAGCAAACTCTTCAGGTAGTTCACCATTTATATTTTGTGACTTCAGTAGTCTGAATTATTACATAGACATATGCATATATATTAAAATTTAACCTAATTAAACAGTATCGATCTCGAAAATCTAAACATACATTTTGGAAATATGGCAAAACTGGTCGTTGGATGTGTTAGTGTTGCAGTCACATTCAATCACCACATTTTCTGATATTTTCCAACTGCCTTGGCCACTACACGGGTCGACGCTGAAGTTCCAAAGATTCAATTTATATTTTATATGTATCTGCCTCAGTATTTCCACTGCAATATATACAATCAAACTTCTTTTAGTTAATGATAAAAATAAACTAAACTGTAATTCATGATTAGTGATAAAGGGGTCCTCAACATTCTAGGGCACTCAACTCACAAATCACCAACCCCTAGCTAGGACTCCCTAACCCTCCTTTTATAGCATGGGCTTAGGGAAGTTGGGCCTACGTAGCCCATCACAGACCTGGGTTTGGACCACTCCTATGCTACAGGATTTGGGTTGGCCTCTTCCGGTCGCCCGTGCTCCGTTGGGCCAACAATGCCCGGTGCGTTGTGGGCTTGTGGCACTGGCCACTTGGACCTATTATCCTTGGGCAGAATGTAGCCAAGGTCTTGGACCTGAGGTATCATCAGTACTCACCTCCCCATCCTTTTTCTCGTCCCGCCAAAAGACAAGGGAGTGGGGTTACCTTGTTCAGATTTCTATACAGCTAGCACGTGGGCTCCCAGGTTTTCCCTATAAAATATCTTTATCACCAGAAATTGAGACTTAGCAAGGTGCTATGTCTCCTTTGCAAATTTTGGTAGATTTAGCACGTGAGCTGATTCATCAGCAGAAAGCCTCGTCTATGTGCGTCCTCCTTCCAAAGACTGAGATGCGTATGAGGGTCGCCACTGAGACCCTTCGGCTTGGGGGTTTGCTTCTTGGGATTCATCGTCGGCTTGCAAGATAGTGTAGGGAGTAAGGCCTCATCATATATGCCGAAGGGTCCGTTGCTATGACGGGGACTCTCTCCGTGTCGCCGCCATTGTGTCGTTCCTAATCCTCTCGTGCGTCTACCGAGCTACCTGACTTTGACTTGCGCCAACAGCTGCAGACATAGTGCGACCAAAGGGTTAGATGTTAGGCACCCTTTGGGTTCTCTCTTTTTATATGCTGCATAGCCTCTAATAAAAAAATATATTTGTTACTGCATCCTCGATTTGGCATTACCATTTTGATATAATAGTGCACTACTTGATTAATTTATGCGGCTCTATTGAACTACGTACGTCTCTAATTTATATATTTTATTCGTTGTGTTCCTCCTATCCCGTTGGACGGAGGGCAAGGAGATCCTTGGGTGATCATGTAGTTATTGGACCGAGTTGGCTAAATGTCGTGGCTCGGGCTGGATCTCGCAAATGCCTACGTTTGACGGACCAACAACTCTTCCGACCTCTTGGAGGAGGACACCTTCCGCATTCAAGTAGACTTTGGGCCTTGGTTCACGTGCATGAACAAAAGAATCTTGATGCCTCGTTTTCCAAGCCTACCTTTTGGGTTTCTACTTTCACCTATTAATGGAATGTTATACTCAGTCCTTCCCTTCACGTCACTCCATTCAATACTCACGACTCCGAATTCCCTTTGTTCACCCCTTCCACAACTACACTGATGGTAAGCACCTCCTATGTAGGTAAAAAGGATCCCTTTTCCATGGATTTTAATCCTTATTCTGGGGAGAATGACAGGGATTTGAAAAGATCCCTCTTCGACATGGGGTCTCAATTACAAGAAGTATGTTTGGAAAACCACCAGAGAGCATCAGGAAACCGATCCCCCTTCGAGCTTCATCATCGTGTACACCGAGTACGTCCTAGCTAGATTATAGTTTCCATTTCCCCTCTTTGTACATGTTGTCCTTCGCAAGGAGGGGTGTCTTTCCCCTTGGTTTCTCCGGGTGACTATGCTAAGATTGTTATCTTCCAAGGATTTTGTAAGACATTAGGATTTGTAACAACGATCGTCGGTCGGAGGAGATCACCATGGTTAGGTTGACGTTGACGGAAAAGTGACGAGAAATCCCCTGTTGGGGCCTAAGGAAGATAGAAGGAGATATCCCGAAGGATCCTGAGGAAGAATATGAGTTTTGTTTTAGGAATTTGATACCCTCTCTCTGTATTACTCATTCAATTTAAACAGCAAATACAACGATTCTAACAGACACGATTTAACACACTAACTGTAACTAACTTTAATTCCACATGTCACTCATAGAGGAACTCATCCTTGCGGGTAGATCTTCAGGTCTGCACCGTGCGAGATGGATTGGGTTCGAATGGAATGCTATCCCGGTCTGTCGAGTCCTTCTCCAGTTCGAGTTCCGCGTCCAGCACTTGTTCAGCTATGGTCTGGTCGATACGTATTGTAACAGATTTACCGACGAATAAAGGGTATTCTGGACCTTCTACGTACAATGTTATCTGCAAATACAAAGACACGAAGCATGTGGACGTCGCTGAGCCACCATGGAAAGCCTTGTTCTGCGTCCTTTACAAGGCGAGCTCTTCCTGGCAAAAACACTTCTTGTCGAGATAGAGCTTACTTCTATTAGAACTTGGAGAACTTCCATCCGTAAATACAAAGTTCCCTTCGAACGCCAGCTATCAACGTTAGAGACTGAACTTGTCGACACACTAAGCGACCTCCTAGCTACCACATCTATCTCCGCAATCGTCTTCTAGCATGAGAGCTGGACCGTCAAGAGACATAACAATATGACTTTGTTGGAAAACTTCCTTCGAACTTATTCTACCTTTTCCTTTCTTCTAGGTTTTGGTTCAAGCCACGAATCGATCTTGACGTCGACCTTCTTTTTCCTACCCCTGCAGAAGAAGAGATCGTGAGGCTTACTCTCAAGAAGCGGCACCACGAGGATCACCCTTTTCATTCTAACGTGAGTGGAGAGATGAACGACGAGAGGTTACCTCCGAAAAAGAGGAAAAGCGAGCAAGGTGTTCTCATGCAGAGTCAAATTGAGAGGTCATTCCGTCTTTGGACCCTACCTATGAATGTGAGAAACGCCGATCATTAACCTACAACGACCATAAGCACAATATTGAGGGCGCCAACAAGCAGCATGATGCCAATGATATTGATCATGGAATTAATATCGAAGACTTTAATATGGTTGGATCGCCCCAATCTCATAACTGCTCCCTGACTATAAAACAACTGCCATCCCTGATTGGGTACTATAGGAGACTATTCGAGCATGTGGGGCATTCTTTCTCTGTTCGGATGGAGCATAACCTTGACAAAAAACACCTACCTACTACCTTCGCTGCGCCTGACTCTGTCATGTGCTTGCCCTTCAAAGTGTGTGGTGTGGTCCAGGATTCAGGCGTCGACGACTCTCATGCTTCCCTCTACACACTAAAAGAGCGCTTAGAGGCTATGACGCTGGAGAGGGACAAGATCGTGGGGAGATGGAGCCCTTAAATACAAGCCTTGCCGAGAAGGAGGAACACTATATCACTATCCACCTCTTTATAATTAGTTATCCTAGCGAATGGCCACACCAACTCGTATGGTACTATTGTCTCCAACCGAATGCGAGCGCGAACGGGAGAAGCCTGTGGGCATCCTAATTATAGTGTAGTATGCCCACAAGACCTGTGATAATAGGTCGAACCAAGCTCATGGGTTCTCTCCCACCTTTCTCTTGAGGATCGCAATGATTGTTCTATTGGTCACCTCGACCTGATTGCTGGCTTGCGAGTAGTAAATTGGGAACAAACTGATACCGACCTAGATCTACAAAGAGACCCAATAAAAGAATTAAGTAACCTGGAGATCGAGGTTGCTCCGGATCTGAGTGTCCGTAGACGGTCAGATATCCAAAGCAGATCGCAACGGGGTCAACCCCTGAAATTGAGACTTAGCACTGGTCAGAGGATCGCGGTTAAGCAGTCCGATCGTGGGCTCAATGCGGATTGATAGAACAGACGGACGAATCTTCAGATGGTAGCTCAGATTCCGATGAAGATTTGGGCAGCGTGGGATGATTGGTGATGGGATGTATGGAGGCGCAAGATAGGGTTGTGAATAGTGAATTAAATGGAAAATTTGATTAATTACTGAATTCAAATGTTTTACAACTATTTATATCAAATAGAGTTTGCAATAATAAAACTTGACAGGGATTACTAATTAATTTTCCCCTTTTTATTTGATCTAGCCACTTGACTCATACCCAATCAAATAATCCTCCATCCAAGCTGGCTTCTTTGTAACCCGAGGCGGTCTGCTATAGTTAGGTGAACCGGGTTCACTTAACAATTTGTTCTTCCCCATTCCAGACTTTTCTAGGGATTTCTCTCCTGCGTTTTCTTCTCCAGCGCCGGCGTGCTCTGCTCCATCCAAGTCGACGATCGCTTGGATGTTCTCCTTCAGCGCGTGGTAGCCCAATGAGACCGTATCACAAACTTAACTTGATCTTGTTATCTTTAGAGAAGTCTTGCAATTTATTCCTTATGAATAGGGTCCTATTGTCTATTATGATTTGCAGCCGGACGTCGAATCTGCATATGATGCTTCGGAAGACAAACTAAACTACGTTGTCCTAGATAATTAATCACACTGGTTCAGCTTCTGGTCACTTGGTGAATTCCAGCCATTATCGTGGTGGGTTGGATATCCACTTGTACTCACCTTCCCTGGCCAAGGTAGAGTGCAGCTCCAAGTCGGACCAGTACGTTTGCTTCGGAATTCTCGGAGCGAGACACATGAATAATCTCCTAATTTCGATGTTTTTCAACACCAAGACGTATTGCAGGGGTTACATACCGCGCCATGCTCTTCCTTGGGATGAAACTTTCTCTTGAACTATTTGGCCACTAGTTAAGAATCTCTATGGACCTTGATCAAAATAACAATAGGGGTGTTTCATACTCACAGGCCCGCTGGAGCGCTTCATATTCAGCTGCATTATTTACCACGGGAGATAAGAAATACACCATATATTCAATGCTCTCCCCCTGTAGGCATATGCAACAATGTCCCTACATTTTAATGAAATTTAATTGCTTCAAAAAAAAACAATGTCCCTACACCACTCCCTCCTTTTCTTGTCGATCCGTTCATGAGCATTTTCCAGGTAGCCTTCTCATCCCTGGGTTATGGAATGAGATCGTCTACGTAGTCTGCCACCGTATTATCTTTGATAAATATGGCTAGCACTTTGACTACGAATTCGTTGACTTCCAATGCCGACTTTGTCAAGCGGCTGGAGACTCTAGGCTTGTAGAGGACTTGAAGGATAAGCTGGTTCGTGTGAATTATAATATGGTATGCATGGAAATATGATTGTAAGAGACGAGCTGGCGTGACTACTGCAAGCCCAACTTTTGAGGGGATTCTCTCATCTGGCCTTGTATATAAAGCTCAGGAGTAATAGTATACTGCCCGATGTTGAAGGGATTCTCCATACCCTTTTGAGATCAGTATTGTTGATGGGAAGACTGAGTTAGTCACATAAAGGGTGAGTTGTTCTCTATGTTTTGGGGGTTGGAGGGTGGGCAAAGTCGCAACTTGCATTTAAGTACATGAAACGCCTCCGCGTACTCCAAAGTCTACGCAATCTATCACCCCAGCTGGAAGAAATATTTGCACATATATGCACTTTTGGACAAGAACCAGCTCAGGGTTGCAACTTGGTTGTCGAGCCTCTACACTTTCTTTAATATTTTGGAGGGGTTATTCTAAGGATTGTCTCCATCTTCTCTTTTCGGGGTGTATTTCCTTGCATGTTATCTGATAGCTACAGAACTGACCCTTTGTGACCCCAAATGTGTATTTTCACCATTAACCTAAGGTCGGCCCCCTCCTAGTACGGGGGTCGTCGAGTGCAAAAGGATATCGTCTATATATTAATGAGTAAGCCTGTAAATGGTATACCGGAATCCGTATTCGAATCCGCATTTGAATTCGAATATGACTATCAGGATTCGGATTTTTCGGATTCGGATACCTGAATTGAAATCCGGATTTTATTCGGTCGGATTCGGATATCTGAAAAATCCGCTAATAAAATCCGAATTCATTTAAAAATTTCGGATATCCGGATAAATATATAATAAATTTATATTATTATATTATAAATCATTAAACTAAAGTCTTAAACCTAATTACCTAAGTTATAATTATAAATCTTTATAACTTATTAACTTATAATTATTAAATCCTAACTCTAACACTAACCCTAAAGTTATCTGGATTCAGATTATTCGGATTCGGATTATCCGGAAATCCGGATAATTTATCCGGATTCGGATTTTCAAATCTGGATTTTATTCGGTCGGATTCGGATATCCGGAAAATTATTCGGATTCGGATACCTGCATATCCGATCTGAATTCAACCGATATATAGAATTATTGATGAGGTAGGTTTCCCATCAATGTCATATTGGTCGATCATTTGTTTTGTTTGTTGTCAACTAGTTGATTATCTGACTTATTAATGCAGGAGCCCTACTAGTTGATCAATCAGAAGCTTTGGATCGATCTTCAGTCGCACGCTCCACTCCTTTGCTCTGAGAGAGGTCGATCACTTGGCAATATGTATGAAATGAATAATCTCCGTCCTTATTTATAGATTTCCTGGAGTGAAAAATGGCATTTTCACCATACTATGGGTGGTCGAACCTGAAGTCGGCCGATCCCCTTTCTCCTCTTTTTTGTGAATGTGGTTGGCTTATTGGTCGAGAACGGAAAGCTCTTTGAATGTTGAAGCTCCATCTACCCCTTGCTCTGAATGGAATGAATTTGATCCCTTATACACTAAGGGTATGGTGGTAATTGCTATGCATTTGACTAATCAACTGGATCTCATGTCTACTAGACCTATATCTTAGTCCACTAGACAACCTAGTCAACTAGCACAGTCGACTAGAACCCTTGATGCACCATAAATGACCAGAGTGCATCTCGTGCCTTGGGTCCTTGACCAGTTGACTAGGCCCTAGTCGAATGGCTCTAGTAGACCAGCTCAGAATCCCAATTCATCGTGGTGCAATCAGTTGTCCATCGTACGAGCTCCCGAGGTTTAGGCGGCACGATCGTAAATCACTTGATCTGGTTGATGAGTCTATGTATGATCATCAATATCATCAAGTATGTCCCTCGTGAAGATGAAATAGCATTCCCTCACACGTTGTTGGAAGTCTTTACCTATGTAGATCTTGGCCTCGGTGGGAAACTTCATGCATTGATGGAATGAAGAAGTCATGGCGTTGTATCTCGAGATAACCTTGATAATAGTGAATGATATATTCTCTAGCTGACTCAAACGCTTCTCACCTGACGTTCGACTGACATCCCTGACGTATCTTCTTTCCTCGATGGCATCCACAACTCATCCGGATATCATTAGATTGCCTTTGTCTCTTAGGTTTCCCAGCGTGGAGGTCGGCATGCTTTAGTTCAACGAGACAACACTGCTTGATGCGATGTGGGCTTGCGTCGATGGCCACTTAGACCTATTATCGATCCTTCCCAAGTCTTGAAGATAGGGTATCATCAATTAGGTTTCTCAATGCACTAAAGAAATAGATTGAATGAACTTTATGGTAACAAAAGTTTGAATGAGGTCGATCGAGTGATTTTTTAAAAATCATTTCGAGATTTTATACCTTTCTAGGATAGGTTTCTTTTGGCTTTTGTTTAAAAAATAAAGTTTAGGTTAGAAACTAACATCTTAACTACCGAACTATTTGTACCTAACCAACCGTCATTATCAGTGTAATGGATAACAAATTAATAACTAAAAGAAGAAGAAATATGTACCCAATTCATGCTTTTTCTCTTGCTTTATTTTAATTCATCCCTTCGACCATTAATAGTATACTACTACGGAACTCATATAGACAGTAAATCAACATTTACAGAAGAAAATTAGCTCAACTGATCGCATTTACTATTAAATTTTATGAGTATCTAGGATTCGAGTCTTGTTCTGTTTAACTTTAATTAAGTTTCCACTACAATATAGTCGATGATATATTATGTGGTTCTGATATATCATACGTACAGAGGTGAACATTTCTACATTTTGTAGAAAAATATCCTCCGTTATAACTCTAGAAAATAAAGACTCCCAATCAATGTTAATTTGACTTACATTAGATAACATGACTTTGACTCCTATCTTTAAACACAAATCTTATCCGAAAAGAAAACCGTAGTCTAGGGAGCGAGTAAGTGGGCATTTCTTTGGTGGTCGGATCAGCACCTCAACACCCATGTTTCCCTATCCTAGCTAGAGTTGTAAAAATATACTACTTTTGGCATGCAAGCAAGAATCAAAGAATCAAATAAGAATCAAGAATCTTATAAAGAAAGAAACAAATACCTTCATCAGGATCAAGAATCTTTTGGGCAAACGCCGGCGTTAAATAATATCTGGGCGCGACAAATAGACAAACGCCGAGTAAAAAAATGCCAAATCTCTTTGAGTTTCCTTCCATCTTCTCAAGATATCTGCAATTAATTAACTCTAAAAAACATTAATAAGTAAATACATATATGGAAGTCAGCAAGTGGAATAAGATGTATCCAAACTTGTCTCTTTCAGTTCTTAACTATGTTTGAAATTTTGAACATACAAGTAAAAGTATTCAAACTTCCAACTTCCAATTGTGGTTGTTGAAGGAATTGAAGCTAACAGTTGTCATGATTGCCAAAGTCCACATCAAATAGTTTAAAATGAGCTGGAACTCATATCTCATAGGAATCTAACCAGTCTGGTGTTTTTTAACAAGATTTTTTGTTTGTAATAAAATATATGAAAACATTTATCACGATTTTCTTAGGATCAGGTCCTATCAAAAGAGGTTGAAATAAGGTTGAGAATGGACCCAAGTCGACCCACAAATCGACCTGAATTAGTATTGGGTCATGAGACTAATATTCCGACTTTAAAAATTGTTTCGACCCAACGACTAAAATTTGAGAGTTTTTTTTCTTTATTATTATTAAAGATTTTTCCTTATTGTCATTTTCAATTTTTCGGAATTTAAGTTTTGGAATGATTCTACAATTACAAAGATTAGGCTGATTGAGTTCTTGAGCTTGAAAATTAGATTTGTTTGATACTTTGATTCTTTTTTTTAATTTTACTTTTGAATTTTATAGTTTGATGTGTGTAATCAAAACATTAAAAAACAATATAATTAAAGGACGGTTTAAATAACTTTGCACAATATCCAACAGTTCAAATAGGGTAAGCGTTTTTGAGCTCATCATATGCTGAACTCAATGGAAAAAAACTGTATTCAAAATACCACGTCAAATAAATTTGACCCCGTTCTGTTTAATTAAACACTGACCAAATAAATCTGACCTATAGAATGAGTAACCATAAAGGATTATTAAATTAAACAACAATGAGTTATATCAGCGCACCAGAAACTAGTTGTATTATTATTTTTCGTAATCATCATGAAATCTTGTATTGGTGTTTGGTTGAGTTTGCACTATGAAATATTTTTGATTTTTTTGGGCAAGGGGGGAAACAATTTTGTTACACTATTTAATATTTCATTTTAGGCACCCTATGCACAGATGTGAGCATTTCGAAAATTATCATGTAGTATTTTCGGTTATGCACTACGTCAATTGACCACGAACTATGCACTATTGCATTCATGTACTATGCCCTATAGTATTTTAATTCTCGCACTATGCCCTATAGTATCGTAATTCTCTATTTCTCGCAATATGCATAGGGTGTCAAACGAGCCGAGTCGAGCTTTGGCTTATTAAGTCGGGCTTAGGTTTGGGAGTTATCCAGACTCGACGAGCTCGAGCGCGAATACGAGCCTGGATAACTCCTTAACGAGCAGAGCTCGAGCCCGGCTCAATAAGCCAAAGCTCGGCTCGTATGACACCTTACTTATATCTCATACTTACGATTGAACGGTAAGGATATGATTTTCATATAATTCTCACATTTAGGGTCCTCATTAGAATGGTTCTGTAAATAAATAAACATCAGGGTCTTTATTATAATACTCTTTGGGCACTAGTTTCCATGTTTGAGCCGAGATTTTTGTTTTAACATTAAATATAAATTTTACTTTGTACTTTTGAACCGTTAGAAAACCCTAGACTATTCCAAGCGATGAAGACTACGACCACCCAATCATGGCGGCGATTCTTCTCCTCCACTGTTATTCCGGCTCCGGCTCCAATTCCAAGGACAACCCTTAGATATCTGCCAATACCTTACAGATCACTCCCGGATCCAGTCGGCCAAGACCAAGATTATATCACCGTCGCGCACAGTCATCTGATCCACGCGGATTGGTCCAAGTTGGAGTCCATGGCGGCCGGACTCAACGACCTTAGAACCAAGCACATTTTTCTCAGAATCCAAAGAGATCCGGTCCTCTCCTTCAAATTCTTCGATTGGATTGGTAAACATCGCCCCCCTCTTGTTAATTTAGAGATTTCGGTCATCATTCTCCACATTCTCACTCGATACAAGCGGTTCAGATCTTCCCAGTCCCTTATTAATCGATTCCTTATGCCGGATGAGAAGAAAAAGAAGAAGAAGAACGTCAAGGAATCGGTTTGCTCCATGATTTTTTACGAGGTTTTAAATTCGTACAGATTGTGTGAATCTTCGCCTAATGTTTTCGACTGTCTATTCAAAACCTATGCACACATGAAGAAATTCGGTGCGGCTACTGAAGTTTTCGGTCTGATGAAAGACTACGGATTCTTCCCAACCGTGGAATCATGCAATGCGTTTCTAAGCTCAATGCTTCAATTTGAACGGGCTGATATCATGTTATCGTTTTATCGAGAAATGGTTAGATCTAGGATTTCCCCCAATTCTTATACTATTAACATGATTATGTCGGGTCTGTGCAGATCTGGGAATTTAGATAAAGCCATGAGATTTTTTGAACAGATGGAGATGCTTGGATTTAGCAATACAGCCTCTTTGAATATTTTGATCGCAGGCAATTGCAAGAAAGGACTTATGGAACATGCCATGACGCTCAAGAACTCAATGATACGGAAGAAAGGGTTACATCCCAATACGATTACATACAACACGATAATTCATGGGTTTTGTAAACAAGGAAGAATGAATGAAGCCAACAAGATTTTCAATGAAATGAATGGACCTGTCATCGGAGTTAAACCAACTACAGTCACATATAACATTTTGATAGATGGATATAGCCGGAAAGGTGACACCGAGATGAGTTGCAGACTTCATGAGGAGATGTTGATGAATGATATTAAACCTGATATTATCACCTACAATGGGTTAATTTGGGGATTTTGCAATTTAGGAAAGATGAGAAAAGCAGCAGTACTTTTGAAAGATCTCAATGACCATGATTTACAACCAAATGCTTCAACGTTCGATGCTTTGTTGACTGGTCAATGTAAGAGGCAGAATTCAGAGAAAGGATTTCAGATTTACAAAGCCATGAAAATATGTGGGCATTATCCAAATCAGAATGCTTGTAATCTTCTGATATCTACATTTTGTAAAAATGGAGATTTTGAAGGTGCAGTGGAAATTGTAAAGGAGTTGATGTTGGAGAGATGGATGATTCCTGAAAAAACGACACTGGTAAATATGTTTAGAAATATTTATAAGACTGGGAAGAATCACTTGGTTTCAAGGTTGGAATTAGAATTGCTTGGAAGGCAAAAGATGATTGCAGATTGTATCACAGCAGGTCAAATTTTGGCTAAACAATCTTCTATATTAAAAGAAGAGCAACGTAAAAGTGACGAAGCATAAATAGTTATATGCTTTTTGCTGGGCTTTCCTTTTTAGGATTTTCATCGATTCACCTTCTCCTGGTGGTATCTTCACAGATTGGAATTAATAAATTACAAATTCATTTATACGTCAGAAATCAAGGAATAACGTTGAACTCTTGCTATGGAGGTTTGTGGCGTTTTTTCATTTTTACGATATTTTCTTTAGTATGTAAGTTTTTAATATTTAGATTCACCTTCTCCTGGTGGTATCTTCACAGATTGGAATTAATAAATTACAAATTCATTTATACGTCAGAAATCAAGGAATAACGTTGAACTCTTGCTATGGAGGTTTGTGGCGTTTTTTCATTTTTACGATATTTTCTTTAGTATTTAAGTTTTTAATATTTACTTACTATTAGTAATTAATTGAAATTAGGTCAAGTAATTTTATTTTGTAATTACTTTTATTCAATTATAGTCATACTTTTGGAGGCGATCACCTAGGTGCTCGCCTAGGCGACTGTCTCACATACTCGGCAAGCCGAACATCTCTGTGAAAAAAAAGGATCTTTGTCTTTGATAAATGTAGTTTTTTTATTGTTTTCCCGGCACGTCGACACTTAGTTGTGTCCCGTGTGCATCTATGAAGTTCAACACTCATAATCAGTACTAGCCTTTGAAACATTTGCTAGCCATTGATGTATAAATTTAGTGACTCTCAATTTCGCTTTTTCAAACTATTACACTGAATTCTAACTCACCATATGAAATTATATTTGGAAAAGCCTTTGCCCCTTTGGTCTTTCCTTGTTTTTCTTTCCTACCTAAGATTGTGAGGGATAAACTTGATCCTAAGTCTACTAGATGCATCTTTCTAGGCTATGCTAAAAATCACAAGGAATGCTTTCAAAAAAAAATCACAAGGAATACCAATGTCTTAGATGTGGTTATAACAAAGAAACATGATTTCGGATGTGCGCACATATGTGCCAAGCACATCTCCCTTAGCTGGATCCGGCCCTGATTTAAATAAAAATCGGCCAAAAAATAATTTCAAATATTTTTTTATTTTATTTTAAGATCTTATAAATTTTTATAAACATTTTATGTCAAAAATTTATATATTGGTCCAAGAAAAAGAGTTATAAGAGTTATATTATTTTGTTATATATTGGTCCAAGAAAAAGAGTTATAAGAGTTATATTATTTTGTTTTTATTAGTGATATGATACATATATATGATATGGTACATATATATGATATGATATGGTACATATATATGATATGATACGATACTAATTAGTGATATGATATATGCTATTGAGGTATTAAGTTGTATATATATGATACTCATTGTGAATGAAAAGGATCCAGTATCTCTCCCACTTATTTACATCTCTTATATGATATCAGTTTGTTAGAGAGAGAGAGCTTCCCCGATCCTGGATTTTCTCCTCAACAATCCTTCATTTTCTTGAATTCCGCTGCAATGGAGGGCGGCACTGTTGATAGGAATGGGGTTGCAAATTCAGATGCTTCCAAGATCGTTTTTATCAAGCATCTGAAGACTGTGACGCTGAACTGCTCAAATTACTTCGCTTGGCGCGCACAATTCGTCGTCATCTTGCGAGGACATGAGCTGCTGGATTTCGTCCATGGGAGAATTGGCCTATCGGATGTTATGGCCAGAAAACAAGATCAATTGATCCAAGGATGGCTACTATCGGCCATGTCTGCACCGATGCTTGCATATGTAACTACATGTAGCACATCGGCTGAGGTATGTAATGTTTTACAGATCGAATTTGCATCGAGCTCTAGGTCTCGAGTGCTTACATTACGGCAGAAAATTCAATCTGTTAAGAAAGGGAGTCGATCGGTCTCCGATTACATTGTCGAGACCAATTCCCTCGTGGAAGCACTAGCAATTGCAAGCGAGAAGATAGAGGATCCAGATCTTGTATTACTTGTCTTGCAATGTCTTGGAGAGGAATATGAATCTCTCATCCAGAATGTTACATCAAGAGATGGTGAGGTTACATATCACAAACTCTAATCCAAGCTTGTTCATGCGACCATGCGCTCCAGCGCATGTAGGCGTTTGCCTTCATGCGCTGGAGCGGGTTAGGCGGATCCGACGGATCCGGGTCGGATCCGCCTAACCCAATAGCCCATTTAGGGCCCATTTAAATGACTTTAAGTCATTTAAATAAGAGGTTGAGGGTTTTAAAAAACCCTAACCTCTTTTCTTTCTTGTTTCTTGCCCCTTTCTTCCCTCCCCTCCCACCTTAGAACCCCAAACCCTAGATTTTCAGATCTTCTCCCCACCCATTTTCTCCGGCCATCTTCAAGGGAGACTCCGGCCACCACAAGGGTAGACTCCGGCGACCTCCACACGCGCTCCGGCGAACTCCAGGCGTGCTCCGGCGATCGTCGACCTCGCCGCCGGCGACCTCCGGCCATCGTCGGCCTAGGTATTTTTTTCCCAAATTTTTTCCCCTTTTTTTCCTATGTGCCCCCTATCTGTCCAGACCTATATCTCACTCCGGACAGCCATAAATCGCACTCCGGACAGCCATAAATCGCACTCCGGCAGACTCTTAAAGAACACTCCGGCGAGCTTTTAAAGAACACTCCGGCGATCACTTAAAAACACTCCGGACAGCAACTAATTCACCTCTGTCCAGCCACATTAAAAGCACTCCGGGCAGCAATTTAATCACTCCGGACAGCAATCTTACATTAGATTTTTGAAGGTAAAAATCTAAAATTTAAATTGTAAAATTATTTTACAATTTACACACCTAAAATCTAACTTAGATTGTTGGATTGTATTTATTTTTAAAATTTTCAGAAATGTTGGATAATGAAGAATACGTTCCTCCATCAAATGAAGAACAAGTAGAGGAGGAGTAGTGAAGTGGCACTCTTCATTTTCAGAAGAGATCATCCATAGCAAGGCCAACCGACCGAAATCCGATGATCCCGGTTGGAAATACGGTTTCATGGAAGATCGATCGAATCAAAACAATGTTCGATGTCTTCTATGTAATTTTCTTTCCAAGGGTGGAATAGGTCGGTTGAAGGGTCATCTGACGGGAGGAGACAAGAACTGTGTGAAATGTCCGAATGCCCCGAGATTTGTCTCAAGAGAAATTGCGGACTATGTCTCCAAGAAGAAATTTGCGGCTAGCAAACGCAAGGGCAAGCTACCATTTCTTCCAGAGGTTGAGATCGTCGATTTAGATGACCCTAACAATGAGCGATCATTGAAGAGGAAGTTGACGGTCTCCGGTTTCGTTTCATCGTCTCCAACCTCCTCCGTACTTGGTCCGTTACATCTGAAGAAAGGGGAAACCATTCACGATATCGTCCGGAAAAGGAAGATCGAAAAACAGAAATCCGTCGTCGAACTTGCCAAAAAAGAAGACAAGGAAATGGTCGATCATATCTTCTCAGGTTGGATGTACGCAGTAGCTATGCCATTCAACCAAGCTCAACATATTGAATGCTTAGCGACTTGTGAAGCCATTGGACGATATGGTCCAGTATACCGGCCTCCAAATATGACTCAGTTGCGAGAATCGTGCTTAGAAAGACATGTGAATGACATCGATGCGATGAGAGCCAGGCACGAGATAAAGTGGAAGACCAATGGTTGTACTTTATTGTCTGATGGATGGACAGATGCCAGAGGAAGAAACCTTATGAACTTCTTGGTGAATTCGACCGAAAGATCGTTCTATCTGTATTCCATAGACACCACACATGAAAGAAAGACAGCTTCTTACATTGCAAAGGCATTAGATAAAGCAATGCAAGTCATCGACCCGAGTAATGTGGTTCAGATATGTACAGATAATGCGGCGAACTATGTCAGTGCCGGTGAAATATTGATGAACAAGTACGACCATTTATTCTGGACACCGTGCGTAGCTCATTGCTTGGATCTGATTTTGGAGGACATTGGGAAACTGCCCAAGTACAAGAAGATGATTTCTGGTGGTCGCAAGATAGCGACCTACATCTATGCCCATGAGTGGGTTTATGGTGATGACGGTCTTACTTGGGTAGCCCTTGAAGATGCAATGGGCGTCAATGAAACAGATGGTCCAACTACTAGACAATATAGTAGAGGAGGACCATCTCAAACATTTGGACAAGAGGCTGAATTTTCTGAGGAAGAAGAAGAAGACTTTTAGAACCATCTTATAAACTATGTATTTACATTTTAAATTTTAGACTAATAGTTTATTACTTTGTATTACTAATTTTAGGTTTTAAAATTGAAGTATATATTTTTTTAAAT
>LFYR01001997.1:631288-657283 GCA_001185155.1 Zostera marina
AGTGAATGGATGACCGGTGAAGACGGTCCTTCAAATGAATTTGTTTATGGTGAAGAAGGTTTAACTTGGGCGTCTATTGAAGTAGCTATGGGTGTCAATGAACCTATTGGACCATCAACAGGGAATAGGAGAGGAGCTGAAGTTGAAGAGGATGTTGAGCAAGCTCCTTAGAGCTTAGAGCCTTAGACTATTGTTAATTATATAGTTTTAGACTTTGTTATGCAATTTCTATTTACCCGGGTCCATTGAATATGAAGCTTCCACAGCTAAAGATATACCGAAATGTCCTGACCTATCCTTGTATGTCATTGCGTGGTTCAACAATTCTAATTTTTTATCCTTGTCGGACTCCATCTTCATCAAACAAGTTTGGAAGACTAAGCTAAACTTCTTTCTTCACTACAATGTAAAAAGAATAAGTCATTGAAAATTAAAAATATCAATTACTTACTCTCAGAAGATTCAACTAGACGATAGAAAACGTTGGGGTTGAGGAAGGCACCGACACCGAAGATAGGTTGGATGAAATGTTTCTCCCAACGCTCATCAAAGATCTTGTCAATTTGGGTTAGCAATGGCAGATTCTTGTTTTTCAACATATCTCTAGTGTGCTTCCTTGCCATCTTCAAGTCATTCAGAACTTTGCCCATGCATGGTTTGTCATCTTGGTCGACTAATCTCAGCAACCTCACTAGGGGTTCAGAAACGGTCAAACACTCATATAAGCTCAACCAGAAAGAATTGTTCCAGATTAATTTTTGAACTTCAGTCGAAAATAGCCGGAGAAAATGGCCTGAGTCTTCCCTTGTCGTGGCCTGAGTCTCTCTTGAAGATAGCCGGAGAAAATGGGTGGGGAGAAGATCTTAAAATCTAGGGTTTGGGGTTCTATGGTGGGAGGGAAGGGAAGAAAAGGACAAGAAACAAGAAAGAAAAGAGGTTAGGGTTTTTTAAAACCTTCAACCTCTTATTTAAATGGGCCCTATATGGGCTATTGGGTTAGGCGGATCCGACCCGGATCCTCTTAACCCGCTCCAGCGCATGGTCGCATATGCGACGATAAGGATCTTAAATCTATACCATGTCAAACTAGGCGTCGCATATGCGGTCATGTGTTCCAGTCCATGTAGACGCTTGCCTTTATGCACTGGAGCGGGTTAGGCGGAGCCCTAACCCAATAACCCATTTGAGGCCCATTTAAATGACTTAAATAAGAGAGTAAGGGTTTTAAAAACCCTAATTCCTCTTTTATTTTTTGTTTCTCCCCCTTTTCTTCCCTTCCCTCCCACCTTTGAACCCTAAACCTTAGATTTTCATATCATCTCCCCACCTATTTTCTCCTGCCATCTTCAAGGGAAAGTCTGGCCACCACAAAGGAACACTCCGGGGACCACAAAGTACACTCCGGCGACCTCCAGGCAGCTCCGGCCATCGTCGACCTAGGTTTTTTTGTCCCAAAATTTTTTCTCTATTTTTCCTATCTGTCCAGACCTATATCTCACTCCGGACAGCCATAAATCGCACTCTGGCAGGTTCTTAAATAACAATCGGGCGAGCTCTTAAAGAACACTCTTGACAGCAAGTAAATGCATCTCTGTCCAGTCACATCAATATCACTCCGGGTAGCAATTTAATCACTCCGGACAGTAATCTAACATTGGATTTTTTAAGGTAAAAATCTAAAATTTAAATTGTAAAATACCTAAAATCTAACTTAGATTGTTGGATTGTATTTGTTTTTAAAATTTTCAGAAATGTCGGATGATGAAGAATACGTTCCTCCATCAAATGAAGAATAAGTAGAGGAGGAAGTAGTGAAGTGACACTTTTCGTTTTCAGAAGAGATCATTAATAGTAAAGCGAACCGACCGAAATCCGATGATGTCGGACGAAAATACGGTTTCATGGAAGATCGATCGAATCAAAACAATGTTCGATGTCTTCTATGTAACTTTCTTTCCAAGGGTGGAATAGGTCGGTTGAAGGGTCATCTGACGGGAGGAGACAAGAACTGTGTGAAATGTCCGAATGCCCCGAGATTTGTGTCTCAAGAGAAATTGCGGACTATGTTTCCAAGAAGAAATTAGCGGCTAGCAAACGCAAGGGCAAGCTGTCATTTGTTTCAGAGGTTGAAATCGTCGATTTAGATGACCCTAGCAATGAGCGACCATTGAAGAGAAAGTAGACGGTCTCCGGTTTCGTTTTATCGTCTCCAACCTTCTCCGTACTTGGTCCGTTACATGTGAACAAAGGGGAAACTATTCATGACATAGTCCGGAAGAGGAAGATAGAGAAACAGAATTCAGTAGTCGAACTTGCCAAAAAAGAAGATAAGGAAATGGTCGATCATATCTTCTCAGGTTGGATGTACGCAGTAGCTATGCCATTCAACCAAGCTCAACATATTGAATGCTTAGCGACTTGTGAAGCCATTGGACGATATGGTCCAACATACCGGCCTCCAAATATGAATCAGTTGCGAGAGCCGTGCTTAGAAACTAGAAAGACATGTGGGTGACATCGATGCGATGAGAGCCAGGCACGAAATAAAGTGGAAGACCGATGGTTATACTTTATTGTCTGATGGATGGACGGATGCCAGAGGAAGAAACCTTATGAACTTCTTGGTGAATTCGACCGAAGGATCGTTCTATCTGTATTCCATAGACACTACACATGAAAGAAAGACAACTTCAACCATTGCAAAGCATTTAGATCGAGCAATGCAAGTCATTGGTCCGAGTAATGTGGTACAGATATTTACAGATAACGCGACGAACTATGTCAGTGTCGGTGAAATATTGATGAACAAATATGACCACTTATTCTGGACACCGTGCGTAGCTCATTGCATGGATCTGATTTTGGAGGACATTGAGAAACTGCCCAAGTACAAGAAGATGATTACTGGTGGTCGCAAGACAGTGACCTATATCTATGCCCATGACATTCTCCATAGTACTTTCTTGACCACATCAGGTGGGGAAGAGTTGGTGAGATGCGGAGTCACAAGATTCTCAACTTCTTTTCTCACATTACAGAGTCTGAAAGAATAGAGAGAGAATTTATAGAAGATTGATTGGCTCCCCTGGGCTAATGTGACTTATGGAACTGAAGTTCAAAAATTAATCTGGAACAATTCTTTCTGGTTGAGCTTATATGAGTGTTTGACCGTTTCTGAACCCCTAGTGAGGTTGCTGAGATTAGTCGACCAAGATGACAAACCATGCATGGGCAAAGTTCTGAATGACTTGAAGATGGCAAGGAAGCACACTAGAGATATGTTGAAAAACAAGAATCTGCCATTGCTAACCCAAATTGACAAGATCTTTGATGAGCGTTGGGAGAAACATTTCATCCAACCTATCTTCGGTGTCGGTGCCTTCCTCAACCCCAACGTTTTCTATCGTCTAGTTGAATCTTCTGAGAGTAAGTAATTGATATTTTTAATTTTCAATGACTTATTCTTTTTACATTGTAGTGAAGAAAGAAGTTTAGCTTAGTCTTCCAAACTTGTTTGATGAAGATGGAGTCCGACAAGGATAAAAAATTAGAATTGTTGAACCACGCAATGACATACAAGGATAGGTCAGGACATTTCGGTATATCTTTAGCTGTGGAAGCTTCATATTCAATGGACCCGGGTAAATAGAAATTGCATAACAAAGTCTAAAACTATATAATTAACAATAGTCTAAGGCTCTAAGCTCTAAGGAGCTTGCTCAACATCCTCTTCAACTTCAGCTCCTCTCCTATTCCCTGTTGATGGTCCAATAGGTTCATTGACACCCATAGCTACTTCAATAGACGCCCAAGTTAAACCTTCTTCACCATAAACAAATTCATTTGAAGGACCGTCTTCACCGGTCATCCATTCACTACTCCAATTCAAATCTTCAACGACAATGGGGTCGAAATCGTTTCTAAGGCATTTGTCTTCATAACGATCCTTCAACCGCCGGTTGTAATTGACAAACACCAATTTACTACATCGGTCGGCCTCTAGTCGATTCCTTCTTTTCGTGTGAATCTGTTATATGGAAGATAACTTGTTTCAGTTTCATTAAATGCACAGAGATACATTACTTACTATTTCATACTTACAAAATCAAAGGTACTCCAATTTCTTTCACAGCTAGAAGCAGTGACACAAAGTCCCAAAATACGTCTAGCCGCAATCATTAATGCTGGGGTAGATATGCCATATGAACCCCACCAAGACACTGTGCAATTGCAATTTCCAAAAACCAAATTAGACTCATTAATATTAAATAATTCAGATTCACAAATCAGAATTATGAAACACATTACTTGAATCTGTTGTGGCAATGGCTTGAGTAGCCAACCTAGATGCAAAATGACCCCTTCCTTCTTTGTAGAGAGTTAGTTGATTCATTATCGTTCTTCGTTCATCATCATCATCAATCATTCGAAGAACACATTTTTGAAACTTTCCCTCATAAGCTAAGGCCTTCTCAAACCCAACTCTTGTCCTATTAGTTAGAAGGAAATATATTAGTAATTAGATAATAGGTTTTCAAAATTAATTATCAAATAACATGAAGAAAAGACTTACTTCTTCAACTCATAGTAAAAGTTGGGATTTAGAAATGCTCCAGCTTCAAACAAATCATGGTTGAAGTGTTTATCTAATCTTTTCTTCATGATAACCTTTAGACTTCTCAACATTCCAGGTTTGTTTTCAAAATGAGTTTCAATTGTTTTGTTCGCCTTCTCAAAACATTGAGTGACATGCCCCATGCATGGCTTATCATCTGTATCCACCAATCTCAAAAGAGCAACTAAAGGCTGAGATGCTTTCAAACAATCTTCCACATCTGTCCAGAAAGCTCTAGCAAAGACATTCCTATGCACTTCCTCTCCATGTCCAATATCTAGCCACTTCTGTCAATCCAACTTGCCTAAGTGGTATCTGTGGTCTTTTAGGCTCTGCAAAGTCAGGAACAAAGTGGCAAATCTTGTGACGCCACACCTAATCAATTCCTTGTTATTACTTAATCTCAAAAACTCAGCATGAAGAACTGAATGCGTGTAGACATATGTAGTGATCTGACGGCCTGATAAAATCACCTTTTTAAATGAAGGTATCTTGCCAATATCCTTCAGTATTAGGTCAATGCAATGCGCTACACATGGAGTCCAATACAGATGACTATACTTTTCCATCAGAATTTTTCCTGCTCTCACGTAGTTGGCAGCATTATCTGTGCAAATCTGGACGACGTTCTTAACCCCAACCTTCTGCATCGCATCATCAAGGGTACGTGCTATAAATTCAGCATTCTTTTCATGGGCGGATGCATCAATAGAGTACAAATAAAAAGATCCAGCAGAGGAGTTGATCAAAAAGTTGATTATGCTTCTTCCCTTCTGATCCGTCGAACCGTCAGACATGAGTGTGCATCCGTTGATGGACCATTTCTTTTCATGTTTACTTCTCATGTCATCAAAAGAAGCCACTTCTTCATTCAAAAGTGGACCTCGAAGCCTATGCACAGTGGGAGGAACATAACCCCATCCATATCGACCAACAGCTTCTAACATAACATAAATTCAGAAAATTGGAATTAATTTCTGAAAATCTGAATATTTCAAGGTTTAAAAACCGGTTAACCGGTTCTGGCTTACTGGTTTTCCGGTTAGACCGGTTAACCACCGGTTGGTTAACCGGTAGGGGTATTTTCGTATTTTTTTTTTTAAAAACAGAAATTATGTTATATACTTATATATCTATTCCATGTTTATATCCATGTTTATATCCCTGTTTATATAAATAAAAATATCATAAACAATATAGTAATTCAAAATAGTAATGCAAATAAGTAATTAATTCCATAATGTAATTCAAAATATCCTAAGCTAGATATCATCATTTTCTACGTTTTGAGCCCTCCTTGTGTAGGCTCCAAGTCTTTCATGTATTCCCATAGCCTCCTCTACTGTAGCCCAAGTGAGTCCATCATCTGTGTACACAAACTCATTTGATGCTCCTTCAATTCCAGTCATCCATTCACTAGAGAAGTTCAATTCTTCAAGGCATATGGGATCATATTTGATTGCACCTTCCTCTTCAAGTAGTTTAGCCCTTTCACTTCTTTCATGGAGTTTTGCGTTGTAATTTACGAACACTAGATCATTGAGTCGATTCGCCTCAAGCCTATTTCTTTTTTTTGTATGAATCTACAAAAAAATGAAATGGAGAAAATTATAAAAGAATGTACTCCATTCAATCATTTAGTGACTCACACAATTGACTATTTAAGTGACTCACAAATTCGAATGTACTCCAATTACGCTCGCAGGCAGAGGCACACAATCCAAGTATTCTCATAGCTATAGTTTTCAACTCGGGTGTAGAAACCCCAATGGTATCCCACCATATTACTAAAAAAAATTCAGACCTTGAATGTCATTAAAAATTCATAATTTGAATTCATACTCTAAAATTCATAAGAATTTCAGAATTCTTACCTGGATCTATAAACGTCGATGATTTGATAGCCACGGCATTTCCAAACCTTCCATGTTTGTTTTTGTAGAGGGCTGAATCAAACACAATTTTAGTTCGAAGATCCACATCCTCAATCATTCTTTCCATACAATCCTCAAAAGCTTCCTCACAAGCATTGGCATCCGGATCAAGCGAGCTAAATTTTTTTTAGAATTTTAGAGTGATAAAATTAAAGTAATGTTATTTAATTTCATTAGTACCTTTTTAGCTCATAAAATGATTTTGGATTCAGAAATGCATCCGCTTTAAAAAGAGGACTTTGAAAATGTTTATCCCATCTTCTTTCCATGATCTCCCAGATTGGCTTGTAGTCTCTTTCCACATTGTTGAAATTGTTCTTAACACCTTCCTTTGCCATTTTGAAACCCATGTACACATAACCCATGACAGGTTTTCTTTCTGCATCTACCAACCTTAGCAATTCCACAAGTGGTTTTGTAGCTCGACAAAAATCCTCAAGTGCCTCCCAAAATAAAGAGTTGATCATCAATCTTTGGACAGCAGTGTTGTTACCTTTGTTCTTGTACTTCTCCCAATTGAAGTGTTTCAAAACATCCTTTTGTTCTTTCAAACTTTCCAATGTTAGGTATGCAGATGCAAATCTAGTAACGCCACAACGAATAAGTTCTTTGTTCTTTGAAGCCGCTAGGAAATCACTATGAAGGTTCGTGTGGTTGTAGATGTGGGTAGTGATTTTCCTTGCATTTTTGACAACTTTGGCATATTTTGGGATTTTACCGACATCCTCAATTGTCAAATCCAACACATGTGCTACGCAAGGAGTCCAATACAAATGTTTGTACTTATCCATTAGCATCTTTCTAGCCAATACATAGTTGCTTGCGTTGTCGGTACAAATTTGAACCACATTGTTCACTCCAACCTTTTGCATTGCATCGTCAAGAGTTTTGGCAACGTAATCGGCAGTTTTTGTTTCAGATGATGCATCGATTGAATGCATATAGAAGGTCCCCGCACTTGAATTCACTAAGAAGTTGATAATACTTCTGTTGCGTCCATCAGTCCAACCATCTGACATCAGTGCACAACCCCCACGTTTCCAAGCCTCCTCATGTTTTTTCCGATTTTCTTTGGTTTTTGTAACTTGTCTCTTGAGAAGGGGTGCTCTCAATTGATACATTGAAGGTGGCTTATAGTTTCTGCCATATCTACCAACGGCCTCAAGCATGACCTATGACATTTATTTAAGAACTGATTACGTAAAAATCAGACTTATTAAATCATGTTAAAAATTGAGAAAACTAATTTCATACCTCAAAAAGTGGATTACGAACCACATTGAAAGGAATTCCACTAGAATAAAAAAATTCAGCCACTATGTCATCCACAATAGTCTTGGCTTCCTTTTTCATATGATTTTCAATTGATGATTGTTTCGACTTGGAAGTATTCCTCTTTCGAACAACGTCGTGGACTGTTTCGTTGTCTTCCAAACCCAAAGCATTCATCTTCTTTAATAATCCAGATGTTGATGGCTTGTTTGATCCTAGCACACTTGATTTTGAAGTCGAAATTGTTTTATGCGATTTCTTTGATTTCTTCTGCAATTTGATGATATCGATGATGGGAGCCTTGTCTTTCCTCTTCTTTTTCCCCATATATTCCAGCAATTCATTTGCAATCGCAATGGTTGTATAATGACATTTTTGAACATTATTTGTACCGTGAGTATCTCCGGTAAGATGTTCCTTCAAGCGTCCTATTCCACCACTGTTGGTTTTTCCACATAAAAGACATTGTACTTGATAGGACTTCGAGAAGTCGTTGATTACTCCATATTTCCATGCCAAATCTGTAGATTTAGTAGGTCTTTTCGATTTATCCGAAATTACCTCCAACGGTATGGATTTGTGGTACACAACATTAGGATCTGGTTGAAAACGATTTTGGGCAGCAACAGTGGCTGCAACATCAGGAATAGGGTCAGGCCTTTCAGCTGTAGTGGCTGCAACATTTTCAGCAGTAGTTGCTGGAAATTCTGGAATAGACTCAGCTGTAGTGGCTGCAACATTTTCAGCAGTAGTTGCTGGAATAAAATTGACTTCCTCGCTGTCCAGCAACTCTAATTCATCTTCTAATTCATCCAAATCGATACGCACATCATTTCCAGCTTCATTTTCACTAGAATGACTGGATTCTTCACTTAAACAAAGTACATAATCGCTGGATTCTTGGGAAGACATGATCGATGGAGTAGGATAATATTTCAGATCGTAGGAATTGAAGAAAATGTCAAACAAATGTGGAGGAAAAGAAGAAGAAAAAATTCTGATGGTGGAGAATCAAAGAAATGTGAAGGAGAAGGAAAAAAATTCTAATGGTGAAGAGTGAAGGAGATGTGGAGGAGAAGAACTGAAAAAGAATTATAAGGACAAAGGAGGCAACGGCTAGGGTTTCAAAGAATAAGATTTAAACTTATAAGGAGTAAGATTTAAACTTATTAAAATAAAGCCTTCAAATGAGGCTTTATTAAATGAAACATAATGGGCTTTATTTAATAAAGCCTTTAAATGAAACATTTAAAAACGAGACGGGTAACAGGGACGGGTAAATGGGTCGGGTACGGGTAAGACCCGACCCATTTACCCGTCCCAACTAACCGGTCACCGGTTAGCCATATTTTACCGGTTAGCCGGTTAACCGCCGGTTTTTAAACCTTGGAATATTCACATTAATTATCAGAAATTGTATTGAAAAATACCTGAAAGTCAATATTATTTCGGACATTGAATGGAATACCAGCTGAATAGAAGGCTTTAGCCACAAGCTTGTCTACTATAAGTCTTTCGTCCTTCTTTAGATATTCCACGATGAGTGGTTGCTTTTTCCGATTACGAACAACGTCGACAAGACTCTCACCATCATTCAAAGAAAGCGCTTTCACCTTTGAATTGATGGATTCAGCAGAAGAAGCAATTGATTTCTTTACCGACACCGCTGACCTCTTTAATTTTTTGGGATCAATAGGATTTTCTTTGACGAAAATGACATCAGGTTGGTCATCGTCATCCACATATATTGATTTCCCTTTCATTGCTTTTATCTTCTTTTCTTTAACATATTCACGGATCTCATTACGAACGAAAGATGTGGTCTTTGGACATTTGATGCAATTTCTGTCACCACCAAGAAAGTGACCTTTCATTCGACCGATTCCACCAATTGAAATCCAATGACAAAATAGACATTTGACTCCATTGGAGTCAGTCTTTTTCAATAGAATGACATATTTCCATGCTGGATCGCTTGACTTCGGTCGTAGTTTTGTGTCATTCTTTTCCTCCTCGGTGGTTTTAAAATGCCACTTGATTAACGGTTCATCTTCTCCAACAACTTGATGGGATAAGTCATTGGCATCAACATCATCAAGTGGCTCTTCATTATCAAGTGGCTCTTCATCATCATGTGCGTCTTCATTGACATCGACTTCATCGTCGTAGTACATGTCATCATTCTCTTGGTATAAATCGTCATTGTAAGTCTGAATCATCCCTAATTCTGATTGGACAAACATAAAAATGACAATGTTATTTTATTGGCAAAAAATAGTATGTTCATGCCAAAATCATCCCTAAATCATCAGTACTGATTCAGTAGGATGTTCATGCCAAAAATAGTATTTTTTAGCATGTTCATGCTTAAAATCAGTACTGATTCATTCAAGTATTCAACTAATATTTTTTTTTTACATTTTTATAACCTTTTGTTGTCCAACAGATCTCGCTGGAGATAGTTTGCTCGCGTCTGGAGATGGTTGCTCGCGTCGGAGATGGCTGCTGGTGGTGGCCGACGGAAGGGAGGGGGAAGGGAGCTGGCCGACGGAAGGGAGGTGGCTCAAGGGTTTTTTTTAATTGGGTTTTGGATTTTTTTTTTAATTTTTTTTCTATGGGTTACGGGTAATAGGGTTTTAACCGACCCGACCAGCCCCAGACCCGCAAACGCATAGAACATCTAAGCGGGGGTCTGGAAAACCGCATGGTCGTTTATGCGGCGCATAAACGACGCATAGAATACCAGGTTGTGTAGCACTTCAAGAGAGGGAGAAACACCAAGTTTGTGGTCAAGCGAAGTATGTCAAGGGAAGCGGCGACAGAGGCTTGGAGGCGTTTTAGAGATAAGGAAGCAGAGCGGGAAAGACAGAGGAGTACAACAAATCAAGGCTGGAGAAGGAAGGAAGTTGATACACACAGCAAACAGAGGCAGAGCAATTACAGAGGATTCAGAAGCATGGTTCCGAATGCGACCTCACAGGGAGATGCACATCTCTTTTAGCCGGATCCGGGTTGGATTCAGGCCTGTTTTAAGTTATTTAATTAACTTAAAAGTTTTGTTTTTATTTAAAAAAATGCTAATTTTTTATTTTATTTTAAGACCTTATAAATTTTTATCCCAAAAGTTTATACATTGATTGGTCCATGAAAAGAGTTATATTATTTTTAATATAAGCTCCTCCTACTTTTAAGACTTCATATTTGTTTTAGACAAAATGAATCTTTATTTATAGATCGACCTTTTTTGTGTTTTTTGAATTCTATCGATGTGGGAAAAAAATGTAGTTAAATAAATTATTGTTATATAGTATTTTTGATGTTATAGATGTATTAAAGAAGGCCCAACCCATTACGTTATTATTTTTTAAAAGCCTCTTGGGTTATTTATTATTTTCTTTTTATAAAAGCCTCTCTTTTATAAGTTTAGAGAAAACCCTAGCCGTTTCTTTTCTTCTCCTCCACTTTTTTATTTTTATTAAAGTCTCTCTTTTATAAGTTTAAAGAAACGGCTAGGGTTTCTTTTTCTTTTCTTCCACATTTCTTTTCTTCTCCTCCACTTTCTTTCACATTTCTTTTCTTTTTCTCCATTGTATAGGGATATAACAGGGAATAGATATATAAATTGATATATAGGTAGATATACATTGATTGGTCCATGAAAAGAGCTATATTATTTTTAATATAAGCTCCTTTCACTCTTAAGACTTCATATTTGTTTTAGACAAAATGAATCTCAATATTCTTTGTGTTTTTTGAATTCTATCGATGTGGGACTAAAAAAGTGTAGTTAAATAAATTATAGAGTATTCTATGTACTTTTTTAATTCTATCAATGTGGGACTAAATAAGTGTTAAATAAATCATATTGTTCTTTGTACTTTTTATATCCTATCAATGTTGAAGTGATGAATGTGAATGAATCAGAGAATGTTGAGAAGATGGAAATGGCAATAACAACCGTGATTGTATTGAGCCACAGCCTATAGCTTATATAGGTCTGGAATTACAGAAAAGATTCCTAACTGTTACCTCAGGCAGTGGATCATTACAAAAAAGTATAAAGCTAAAGTAACTAGAGCTAATGACTAACTACAACTAATTAGTTAATTACAGTAAATAATTTTATTTACTCTAACAGTCAATATGAGACTAAATAAAATGTACATGTGTTAAATAAATTATAGAGTGTTAAATGAATTATAGGGTGTTATAATAAATATATGTGTTATGATAATTTTTCTATCTAATACATTTTTTTTTTTGAATCTAATACATTTTAACTACAAAATTTAATTGATTTTTTGTTGTTAGGGTTTGATATAGGGTGTTATAATTATTTAATTAATAATTTTATATGGATCAAGTTCCGGGTGCGTGCGCATATGTGATGATGCGACCTTAGAGGGAGATGCGCATCTCCCTTAGCCGGATCCGAGTCAGATCCGGGCCTGTTTTAAAACAGGGTTTTGTTTTTATTAAAAAAAAAGGCAAATTTATTAAAACATCCAATTCTCTAATTGGGTTCTACCCGTGTAAGATAAACATCTTCTTTTCCACGAATCCTACAATGGGATATTAGAATTGGTGCTGTTTTTGGAAGTTTTCTTTACATATTTGTTCTGAGTGGTTTTCTCAGTATGTTTGAAAAATAGTTTTTTCTTTTAAATATATGTTTTTTTTTTGAGAAATTAAAGTTTTCATTACTGAAAAAGGTGGTTAGGCAAAGCCCAAGGTTATAGATATAGGGAAATGCCAATACAGTAAATGTAAAAAATCATTAAATATAAAACATTGTCTATCTCTTATACAGCTTTGGCCATGACTATCTAGCCAAGGACTGAAGCCTTTATCAAAGATATGAACTGAAATGAATGTTGCTAAAGATTGGCAATGAAAACCGTGATTTGCATTAGCCACAGCCTATTGAATATATAGGCTGGAAAAGTAAAAAGTAGATCTCAACCCAAGTTTAAAAACCGGTTAACCGGTAACCGGTTCTGGCTTACCGGTTTTCCGGTTAGACCGGTTAACCACCGGTTAACCAGTGGTTAACCGGTAGGGGTATTTTCGTAATTTTTTTTAAAAACAGAAATTATGTTATATACTTATATATCTATTCCATGTTTATATCCATGTTTATAGTAATTCAAAATAGTCATTCAAAATAGTAATGCAAATAAGTAATTAATTCCATAATGTAATTCAAAATATCCTAAGCCTAAGATATCTATAAGGAGTAAGATTTAAACTTATTAAAATAAAGCCTTGAAATGAGGCTTTAATAAATTAAACATAATGGGCTTTATTAAATAAAGCCCATAAGGGAATTATTTATAACTGAGACGGGTAACCGGGACGGGTAACCGGGACGGGTACGGGTCAGACCCACCCCATCGACCCATTTACCCGTTCCAACTAACCGTCACCGGTTAGTTGGATTTTACCGGTCAGCCGGTTAACCGCCGGTTTTTAAACCTTGATCTCAACTACCTTGAGGTAGTGGATCAGTACAATATAATAACAGAAATAAAGAAAAAACAGTAAAGTAATTCTACTTTAACTAATTTGAGTAAATAATTGTATTTACTCTAATATTTATTTTAACAGCCTCAAGAGGTTGGACTCCCATGAATGTATAGCTTGTATTTCAATCTGTTATTATTACCAGGGAGAAGTTATGACTGTCACAGTATTAAGAAAAGATGACCATAATAAGGTGAGAATCTTAGTTATTTCAGTTTTTATATAACTTTACATACAAGCAACTGTTATTTTTTCAGTGAAAACATTCAGTTTTTCTTTGCAAAATTTGCATTATGGATTATTTTAACTGTTAAAGTCAGATTCTTCAGAAATGGTTCAACTATCCAAATCTTGAAATTGCTATCGCTTGCTTCAACTTAAGTTTGAAGAATTCTATCTGCTTGATTTCCAGAAAATTTCTGACTAAGAATTTCAACATCTTTGCCTTTCTGCAATAAAAAAACAAATTATTTTCCAACTTTCATGAATACCCATGAACTCTAAATTTTCCAACTTTCATGAATACCCATGAACTCTAAAAAAACGTATACCAGTTTCTTAAATAGAGGTTTTGGTATTCCTATCTTGTGACCAGACTCAATCATTTCCCAAGGCCTTTCACTATTTTCTTCTTGTAAGAAGAATTGGGTAGTTTCTGGTAAATTAAGCTGCTTAAAAACCTTTAGGTTCACAAAATAAGAAAACCCCACAGTACACAAGTGAGATGAATAAATTGTTAGTTCCGATTTTTTTCTATGAAATATATATAATGGAAATAATTGGATAAACAATTTCTCATTGCATTTATGGTTTACCTCTGTAGAGAAAGAAGGCATAAAAGGTTCTAAGAGTGTTGCAAGTAAATACACTAATCCAGCAGAAGTCTTCATCACAATGGAACATAATGAGTGATCATTCTTGTAGAGTTTCCAGAATTGCATCTCCTGTTAAAAATAAAAAATGTGATGAATTGGAGGTAAAACATAGAAACTAAGTATAATTTATTTAAAAGGCCCACTTGTAGATAAGCATTGCCTTCACTAGATATGCTCATACATGCTTTCAAGCCTTGTTTTAGCTTAACCTGAATCAACATAACATGCTTAGAAATTTCTTATGAAACAACGGAGAAGTTTAACAAAAGATGTGGGGTGGAAAAATCATCACATTTTCCATGGCATCCAAGTATTGTTTCACGTGTTTGCCAACTTTCTGCCCCAAACATCTAGTTGGTGTATGTGATTTTGCACTTATTGCCTCTGGAAGAGTGGACCCGTATCCTTGCCCTAACATATATATATATCAAAATAACTGGAGGTGTATTAAATAAAATTTGATTCATAATCTTGTGGTTTAAGGTCTACATTTTACCGTGTGGTTTGGCAATGAACGTCAAAACTCGATTGATGAAGTTTCCTAAATTACCCAATAACTCTTTGTTTAGCTTTGTTTGCAGATCCGACCATGTAAACAATGTGTCTGAGCCCTGTTTATACATTTATATTTGATATTTCCAAATAAGAAAAATGAAAACATCTTTCTTATATTTTATTTACTCAAATCAATTTATATGTTCTTCAGTTCTTGTTCTTAGTGACTTGCAATTTTTCTCTGTTATTCTCTAACTACAGTGTTTTTTTGGGAACTATTATATTTAATGTTGTGGTTTTGAACTTACTTCTGGTCTATTAATTAGCAGGTAATAGCGCCAAACTTCAGAAGGGATGTTTGTATCCTTTGCTTCGTTTCCAAACAACCCAACACCTTTGCTTTTAGAAAATTTTCCTGTCCAATGTAACAAAAGAAAGAATGGATTAACTTCAAAAAAGGTTTGTAAAGTGCTACTATCATTGTTCTTAACCTCGCACCAACCTGCTTCATAATTTAAATATTCTGTCACACTGATTGTCTTCATCATTGTCCAATTTTGTTCAGTGCCCAAAAGTGACAAAGGGAACATCACCTACAAATCATTAGAGCAAATCAAGGTTTGAAAATTAGTCTCTTTCAACTTTTCCTTTTATTGATCTATACAATATATTGCTTATTACCGTATGAAAAGGGATGTTGTCCTTCCCCATAAATTGGTATAACTCGACATTATTTGGATTTTTCCACCACTTCTCCCATTCTGATGTGTAACATGAAGTTATTGATATGTATCCAATTGGGGCATCAAACCAGACGTAGAATACCTATGTTGGTAAATAAAGCAAATGAACTTATGTATTTGTAAAGTGAAAGGAGATTGTTGTTCTTTTGCCTGTCATAAACCTTATCTTTATATTTGTCATGTGGAACTGGAACACCCCATTTGAGATCTCTAGTGATGCATCGGGCTTTCAAACCTTCTTTCAACCAAGAATTTGTAGCATGGATGGCATTTTGGCTCCAACCACCATCCATAGTTGCTTTATTAATGTATTCCTCTAATTTCTCTTTAAGGAGAGGAAGCTCCAAGAACAAGTGATCCGTCTTACGAATCATTGGGAAAGCATGGCATACCTAAATATATATGTTTAGGCTTATTTTTCTTTAGATTTGGAGTTGGTTCAATCAAAATTATTTTTACCTTGCACTTAGGATACTTGAGTTCATTTGGGTTCAAAAGTTTCCCACATTTTTCACATTGATCGCCACGAGCTGATTCATAGTTACACCCTTGTGTAGGGCATGTTCCTTCCACAAATCGATCAGCTAAGAACCTATTGCATATATTGCAATAAAGCTGTACAGAGGTTTTCAAATATATGAGTTTTTTCATAATGGAACAATACAGTCAGTTAAATACTAACTTGATGGATTGTGTTCTCTGAAATCCAATTGTTCTCCAAAAGTTTCAAGAAAATTTCTTGGCAAATCTTTGTTTGTTGTTCGGTAGATGTGCGTCCGAAATGATCAAAACTAATGTCGAACCAGTTGTATACATCCTTGTGAATTTTATGATATCTATATAGAAAAAAAAATCAAATTCTTGAATATAAACCCCTAATCCTTATGAATTGTGAATACATTAGTGTTGTATAGAAATCTAATGACTAACTAACTTGTCGCAAACTTCTTTAGGAGAACAATTCTCCTCCATTGCTTTCGTCTCCGTCGCCGTTCCATACTCATCAGTTCCGCATATATATATTGCATTGTATCCTCTTAATCGACAATACCTCGCAAACACGTCAGCGCTCAAAACACCTTGGATTACAAATTCAGATGAAAACTAAATACAACTCATAATTATAGAACATTGTGAAAAAAAACATACATCCAATTATGTTTCCAAGATGAGGGATATTGTTGACGTATGGAAGAGCACTGGTGATCAATATGTTCCTCCGACCTTCTATAGGGAGTTTGACTTTATCATCACTATTACCATTGGTTTCTATGGAAGCCATATGAATTTATTTGATGAAGAGGAGAAATGATCAACTATATATCATTTGGATTTTGCAATAAAAAGTTCATTTTATCAATCTATGGATGATATTTTTGCATATATGTTATAAAATCGTATTCAAAAGAATAGTACTAGTTTTATTTATTTAGAATCAATCCCAAATTCCAAAGCATAATAGATAATGGTCCAAAATTTATTCCCCACTTTCTTAAAGGTTATATTCATTGACATCTGCCATTGAAGTTTGAGAATATAAAATAAAAATGAAAATTTCAATGTAAATTTTTGTAATTTTACAAGACTATTATTACTAGGGGCCCCACACCATGAATATAAAAATTCTAAAAGAATGAATTTAACATATTCATTAAAATATTTGAGAATCAAATCATATAAAATAATCAATTATTGGTAAATTGTTTTTTTCATTCATTAGTAATTATTATTTACCATTTAAAATCTATACGATCAATCATTTTTGGAAATAAATTAAAACGTAAATTTGCCAAATTTTATTTATGACATCAATATTTTTTTGATTTTATATAAAAAACGTAAATTATTTATTACATTATATAAGAATGGTGAGTAACTGAGTGAGTATTCACAATTATTTATTTATTTTTGATGCAGAACACTATGCATCCTCAATTTTTTTACACACTCGATCTAAATGAAAACAGCTTTCGCAATTCTGTCTTTTCAACTGTGTCATGGGAACAAGATATTTAGTTACAAACCCAGATGTGATCGTAAACAGACAAGTTCCCGATGGCCAGACAAACAGAAACCCAATAGTGGTTCCACCATCTTCATTCGTCGTATCCAGAGAAGTTATTGATTACCAAGATCCAACACAGTCCCCAGGCCAGACAAACAGAAGTTCTTGATTATCCAGATCCAACACCGTACACAGACTTAAAACAGAAACCCAACAGTGGATCCACCAGCTCCGCATTCGTCGCATCCAGAGAAATAACATTTTTAAATAAACGAAAATGATTAAAATAAAGTTTTTAAATGAAAATAAACAGATATAATTATATTCTCATTAAGTTTTTCACGTCCTGTTGAAGCATTTATTGATTTTAAAAAGTATTCTTGTCGATCACAAATTGTAATAGTTTGAATCCATGAATTGGATTGGTAGTTGTTACCTGTTTTTATTTTTGGAAATAAAATCCAATAGAATTAACAAAATACCCTGTGGCTTCCCCAAAAATCCCAACCAATTTTCCACAATTAATTACATGAAAGTGCCCCGATATCTTCATTTGACTGCCTATTATTTTACTATTTGGATCACTTCCATATGGTCCAAATTTCCGCCCTTTACTTGTTCCGAAATTAATGTAAATTATTACCCTTGAATCGAACCATGATCCATAAGCACCTTGCACTTCTGTAATTTTCTCACCCGTTTGTAGTTTAACCTGGTGATAAATTAAGGATATATTTATAAATGAGATTGAAAAATCACTAAACATAAAAAACGTAAATTACATCTTAATTACCGTGGTAGAACCTCCACCTTCTCCACCAATTTTATGAAACTTATATTTTCCATCGTTTGTAAACGTGAAACCAATAGAATCAACTACTTTCCCTGAACGGATAAACAACTCTGTAACACCATCGTAGCCATTGTAATCGAAAAAATTTCCTTGGCCTGACTTTCCAAATGGACCCTTGATTAAAATTCCATCCATATCTACTTTAACATTTTTGTTGAAGATCTGAATTGGTAGTAAGGAGCTCTTATTTCTTTTCATCAATATATAAAACTCAATAAAAGGGAAAACAATTACTACACAGAGAACTGTCAATTTCATCCATAGTTTTGATCCATATAATCCAACAAACCATCCTACAGCTACAAGATATAATTGAAATGAGTAGCTTCTTTTCCACGATTTCATATCAATTAAATACCTCCAATCCGATGATCGATGAACGTACTCCAGCCGTTTCCTAATCACCTGAAGAAAGAACCATGCCAAATTAAACTTTGTATAGTTGAGATCGACTTTAGAGATATTGACAGTTTCGACCACCCAACTATCTCATTCATAAGCAAAAATATTTTATTTTACCTCAAGTGATGGCTGGATTCCGGTAGTTAATGGAAATCTTTAAAATAATTAATCAATAGATAAGTAAATAAAACATTTTTGCTTACAAATGGGATATATAGTTGGGTGGTTGAAACTATCCGATCCATCCCTCTCAACTCCTTCATTTTTCTACAAAAGGAAACTAATTCAGAAGGTATTATAATAGTTTTGTTGGACCAAGCCAACAAGACTAGGTCAAATTAGAATTAACAAGTAGGTATAATTAGTCAATACACATAAGTAAATAAAAATTAAAGTACATATACTAAGACTCGAACTCTAAACTTTTAGAAGTTCATTCACTTTAATTTTGTAAATCACCGTTTCCTCTTCCTTGTTAAGGTGTTGTGGGCCCGAACTTTTAGAAGTCCATCAGACCAGGCCCGCCCAAGAAAAGGAATAACATGCTCAATTAGCCAAATAAGATAAGTGGGCCCGAACCCGAATGGGTCGGGTTGGACCCTGGCGGGTCGGGTTTTAACTCTAACCAGACAGGCTTTAACATATGAATTGGGTAAGATGTAGCCCAATAAGAGCCCAGTTCAGTAGGAAAATGTATAAATAGTCCCAGGGGTCGATTGTAAACAGGGGAGAGATTTTGAGAATAGAGATTGTTTGATAGATTTAATACTAAACCATTAGTGGTGAACTTGACGTGAAATGGACTCAGAGCAGTCGAAATGGATCACTCAGACAGAGGAAAATATGGAGATTGCAGCAGTAGCGGATACAAACCAGCCTTTGCCGGTTGTTCATGAAAATCGTAGTGTGGATAGAATAATCTGTGAAGATGTCAGAGAAGAACTTTGTCGTTCTCGTCAACAAGCGAGGGACAATCCTCGATCGGTTGACAGAGTTCTACAAAATGATGATGCACATTCTAGTACGCCAGAACGAAGCAGATCACGCTCGCCTGCGCCCGAACGGCATAGGGATAGACAACCTAGAGGAAGAGAACAAAGTTTACGAGAAGAGGGGGATATCCGAATGCTATCAATTATAACAGGATTAGAAAACAGTCATAGGCAAATACAAGAAAGAATTTTAACATTAATGACAGACAGATATATACAAAATTTAGAAAGAAGCGAAGTATTACCGACGCAAACACCTCGCATGCGAATTGGAAACTTGAATCAACCCGCACGAACTGGGAATGAGGAAGCCCTCGTGCAACATTTGTTATCACAAGAGTACCCAGAAGGATGGCATGCCTCTAAAATGACAATATATGAAGGAAGCACCGATCTAGAAGATCACATCCATTCGTTCCGTACGGAAATGGAAGACACGACAAGGCGAGCGAAAGGATATATGATGCAGAATGTTTAGAAGGACTCTTAAAGGCGAGGCGGTTGGTTGGTATAGAAACCTCCCGGTGGGTAGTATTAATTCGTTTAATGACCTTGAAAAAACATTTAAAATCGCGTTTGGACATAAAATAAGGCGGAAAGGGATGAACACAACCCTGTTTAGTGTTAGGCAAGGGGATCAAGAATCAACGCGAGAATACATGGACCGATTTGCAGCAGCGGTTCAAAGAGTAGTATGTTCAGAAGAAGCTATTTTGATGGCACTAATCAACGGGTTGAGGCCGACCAGATTTTCGAGAGACCTCGTACGGGACCCACCAATGACTTTTGCAAAAGCAATGGAGAGATCATACAAGGAATCAAATGTAGAAGATTACCATGAGGAGAAATATAAACAAATTCGCCAAAGGTCAAGAGGACAATTTGATAGAAATTTTCAACAAAAACAACCAAGAGTAGAAAATAGGCAACAAGATAACGGGTTCACAGAGAACTTAAGAGATGGACCATCAAGGGGAGGCCCCCCGGCGGAAGGCCCCTACAGGGGGGACCCCCAAAATCAGTTCTGATGAAGCACGAAATCTTCTATCAGGGGCTCGCGGAGGTGCGAGGTGATGTTGGAGGCTTTGGAGTCCACGACGCGCGTTCTACGTCAAATCCTGTAAGAGGGGAGTAGGCGACTCAGGTGTGGGAGTCGGCGATTCCTTTCTGTAATTGCTCTGGTTTGAATGGAACTTCTCTTCTGCCTTGGACTGACCCCTTTGGACCCCTTTTATAGGGTCCTTGGGGGCGCGGTCCGTGGAGGGCATCGCACCCGGCCATAATGGCGCGGGCTGGTAACAAGTAACGCCTGAGAGTCAGCGACTCAAGTATGGGAGTCGACGATTCAGTGATGGAGTCGGCGAGTCCATGGAACGAGGTCGTCAGCCTACCAATGCTGACTAACTCGGTCTCAACTCGGCCGATTCACTACTGGAATCGTCGATTAGTAGTCCCAGTCAACGACTCCAAGGTGTTGACTTGAGAACTTGACGACAACCTTTGTTCTGCAACCGTGGAGCTCTCCAGGGGTCCGGCATAAAGCGACGGAACCCTAATCCTTGTTGAAAGACGTTGCTGAGAGTGACTGACGTAATCAGACATGTCTCACCAAGTTCCACTACCAAATCAAAAGCAGATATTTTAGAATCTAAGGGACGGAGGCACATTACCAGAATCCCGGCCCATGCGGGCAGATACAGTGATATTTAGAGATGCAAACCAATATTGCGAATATCATGAAGATACATGCCACACCACGGCTGAATGTTGGGTGTTAGCGAGAGCACTCGAAAAAATACAAGAAATACGGAATCTCCCGCAAGAACGGCAGACACCCACACGGAAATATCGGAGAAATACTTGCGATTTCAGGAGGAGAAGCATTCAGAGGGGGAACAGGTTTCAAAGGAAAAAGATATGCTGAAAATCTTGATCGAACAACCGGAATCAAAAGGGCCAAGGCGTCAGTGGACATACATTTTTCTAGCGAAGATCTTGTAGGAATCACTATTCCGCACCATGATCCATTAGTAATTACACCCATTGCGCAAAGGCAAGATCAACAAAAAGTCAAATTAAACAGAGTTCTAGTAGACACTGACGCTTCAGTAGATGTATTATATTGGAATGTGTTCGATCAGCTCGGCTTCTGCAAAGCGGATTTAGGACTGTGCGGCACACTGGTAACTGGATTTGGGCAAGGAGAAGTTCAAGTATTGGGGACAATTGACCTCCTAGTAACATTGGGAAAACATACGCAGGCGACTACTATAGAAGTCAAATTTTCAGTAGTACCATTTTCATCCAGATATAATTCAATCCTGGGCAGAATAGCATTACACGTGTTCGGAGCAATAACATCTTCTTTGCATCAATGTTTAAAATTTCCGTCGGAGACAGGTATTTGTACAGTCAAAGGATCGCAAAAAAAAGCAAGGGAATACTACATGAATTCAACAGGATAGGTAATGACAAAGCTCACAAGTAAAATAAGTTGGTTAAATCAATTACTAAATTAAATGAATTAAGAATTTATAATGACAAACCAGCTCTAATTTTTTGTGATAATGTATCTGCAATTCACATAGCAGAAAATCCTGTGTTTCATGAAAGAACAAAACACATAGAGAGGGATTGTCACTTCACATTCACAAGAGAAAAAATAGAAAAAGGATTTATCACCCTAAAGCCAATTGGAACTAAAGATCAATTGGCAAATATTTTCACCAAAGGAGTGGGGGAAATAGAAATGAATGATACCTTGTTCAAACTAGGTATAATTAACATATATGCCTAGTTTGAGGGGGGAGTATTAGTTATAATCATTCAAATAAAAGTTATATAGATTATAAACTCTAATTACAGTTGTTAATTAGACTCAAAGTTATTAGTCATTTCTAATTGTTATTATTTGTTTGTAATTGATATTTTAAGTCAGGATAAAGGACTCAAAGTTTACACACAGAACCCAGAGTATTGGACCGGCCCAGAAGTATAAAATTAAATAATCCAACACGAGGGACTTGGTTGAAATAAAAATATACCCAAGGATGTAATAAAATAGTTTATTATAAACCTTATAAATATTGTGTGTAAACTACAATTAAAGTAATTCGATTCTACTTGATACAAATTTCACATTTTAAAGATTAGTTTTTTCCGTTATTTCCTTCTTCCCCAAATCCTCCTCCCGCCGGCCACTGACCTAATCTTCTGTGGTCAATCGTCGTCGGAATTGGGTTAGCATTGGTTTATATAATTTTAGTCTCGTTGTGTACGTAATTTTCACAAGATGTAACCAGTGATATAAAAAGATATTCTTCGTTATAAAAAAAATGACATCGATCTAACATGATTATTAATGTCACACACACGACTGATAGTAAATTCGATATCATCAACTTATTTAAGTAAGTACAAAAAGAGATTAGTTCGACTGTATTAAAGTTCATTGTGTAAGTCATTCTGATTAAATTTTTAAACGAGAAAGTTCAGAATAACCTGTCGAATATGAACCCAAAAACGCCTATTACATCTTAACCGTTTAAAATTTACAAATATCATAAAAAAATTTGAAGATAATCTGAGCATTTTGAGATTACAATGATTCATCTGTGATTAAAGAAAATGAAAATTTATTGAAGTAGATCTGGAATTCTGATTGAGAATTATATAATTTTAAATGTGATGATTAAAGATGGAGAAGATATGGCAACATGTTAAAATTTGAATGAATTATAATGATTTGACATGATCTTCTGAATTTTAAAATGGGTTAGTGGAAAGATCGTAGACGGATGTTTCAATGTTTCAACTTTAAAACATAAAAAAAGTCAACAGATTACAAATAAATTTACACGTCTTTATCATGTTCGGAATTTCCCTCTTCTTCATATATTCTAATTTGAGTTATTTTTTTCTTTCTATTTCTATAAACATCACTGTCCCGTAGCGGCGACAAGGAACACATCAGACTTACTTAGTAGAGAGTTCGCCGGAGAGAGAGAGGGGACGTGGAAACCAAAAAAAGAAGAAGAAGATGGGACGGAACGGTCCGACGCTGGACTCACCGATTCCGGTGGAGGATGCTATATCGGCTTCTGATCTATCATTTCCATCACGTTCCGGCAGGTCTGCTGCCGCATTTAAACGTCAATTACATGCACCCATAGATACCCGCGCCGACGATTCTTTAAAGTCTAACACTGACCGCCGCCTCCAAAAGCAACGTAGGAATGAGAAGGGATACAAAAAAGGATTGATTTTGTTGTGTGGTGGCCAAGGATGTTTGTTTTTTGGTGTTTTCTTAATTCTTATAGCTTTCGTCGTGTGTCTCACTGTGCCCCGGAGACTCACTATGATGCGACCCGTCAAGCAGTGGGAGACGGTCATGGGAACAGGCTCCGATGATAGTGCGGTTGAGACGATGGAGTCTCAGGAAGTGGTTCGGTTTTATCCTAAGCATTTGATGCGGCGGTTTCAGATGGAAGGAGGTATTGAAGTATTGAGGTCCAAACCCAGGTTTGGCGTTAGACCTCCCAGATTGGGAATTGTGAGTGTTTTTTCTTCTTCTTTCCCTTTTCATTACTCTTCAATTATACCTTAGCTTTCACTTCATCTTCTTCTCTGTTTTATTGTCGACATTGTTTAGAATCCTTAATATTGAGGATTTGAGAACTAGAACAGGTAAATTCCTTGAGTTGGTAGTTTTTTTTTTAATTAATGATGCAAGAAAACCCACCAATCATTTAAGCATTTCACTGAAATATAGAAAATCACATCCTCTTCATTAAAAAAAAAAAAAATCACAGAATTGATTTAGTAAGCAATATATGTGTCTTAGACTACTATATTTAGCACTTCCTCTCATGTGTGAATGAGATGTTAGGATTGATCATAGTTCAAAAAAGCGCTCCTCCAAGAGAGCTTTAGCGCGCTTTAAGCGGCGCTTTTAAAACTATGGAATTGATTAGGATTGAACTGATTGAAGTCTATCTGCCAATCACTATGCTATGTTAATGTGTCGCAATGAGACATAAACCACATTAAAACACAGGTGAAAGGCATTGTGTCACAGTTTTATTTCCCTTTTATAATTTACTTACAATCTTAGACATTCCCGTGAATTGTTATATATGGAATATATGGGAGAGGCAAGGAGGATAAGGTAGTACTTCTGAAACATCAGACCAAGTAATTTCTTAAAAATGGTTTATGTTTTTTTTCCGATTTTTGCAAAACCTAAGATGAAAAGGAGTTTTGCACACTCATTATTTCTTTTGCTTATTGTTTTAAGGTCTTAGGGACTATGAAAATTGATCCATCGTCGCTGATGCTCTTGACTTTAGCTAAAAGTTTACGAGAGCTTGGGTACACTTTAAAGGTAAGAAATAATTTCATATTAATCTCTCGTTATAAAATTGATTTCTGTCGATAAAATATCTAGGTTCAAATTATGAATAAAATAAATACATGATTCAAGGTTTTTGATTTGTCGCATATGCGCGCATATGCGAGCGCATATGCGACCAGGCGGTGACCCCCCATCGCATATTTGGGGGGTCGCATATTTTTGGGTTTAGCCGGATCCGGGTCGGATCCGGATAAACCCGATCCGTTAACCCTATTAAATTTAAAAACTTTAATAGAATTGTATTATTCTATTAAAACTTAAGGACCTTACTAAGTGTTTGCATTACACTTGTACTTTGATGTTTGAAAGTTGAAACTAATAGTTTTGTTGTTTTGTATGTTTCTTTAAGTTTTTGTGATTTTAAGAGTTTAAGTATCATTAGTCACTATATTATTTCATTTATGATTTTTATTATGACTTATAATATCAGGGATTTATTTAAAATATGAAAAATACAGGGGGTATATTGAAAAAAAAATAAAAAAAATAATAAAAATAACATGTCGCATATTTGACCGCATATGCGACCAGGCGGTCGCATATGCGGTAGGCGGTCCCAGGCATCGCCTGGCCGCGTCAAAAAGCTTTACATGATTAATCCTTTCTTAATGTAACACACTCTTTCTAGTTTAATGACTCACCTTTGGCTTAAAATAGGAAATCACTAAACTGTCAGTCAGGAAAAGTTTATAAATAACTCAGAAGTATACCAAGCTAGTGGATCCTATTTTCTAAACCAAGTTTCTAAAGTGGTACATTTACACACATTTGTGCTAAGCAATAAACTAAGTATTATTTGAAACCAGTTTAAGTAGGGTTTCTAAATATTTACTTGAAAGTTGCATTCCCATTTTTAATTATATATTGCAGTGC
>LFYR01001982.1:0-15397 GCA_001185155.1 Zostera marina
GTCGGCCTGGCCGCCAGAAATTTTCTCTCATTTACGAGGGAAAATTATGCAGGCGGACAAGTGTAAGATTCCGGCGGCCAGGCCGACGAAAGTATCTACCGGCGGCCTGGCCGCCGGGAGATGGGCGCCAGAACTGCGCTGATTTTTTGTAGTGACAGTACTGAAAGACGTATCCCAAAGTATCTAATACGCAGAGGAGGGGGGAGTACTGGTGATACAGTATCCCGAACACGGTCACAACCTACCAGCAACTAGAAGTCCGGATAGCCTAAGATGAGTTAAGGTATCTATTCTAGGGTTGGGGAGGTCCCAAGTCGAATCCTAGGAAGATCAACTTTCCTGAGGATCGACTTCCCTGGGATCGACTTCTGAGTAAAGTCGATCACCAGGTAAGTCGACCCCTAGAAAGTCGATCTCTGGAAAGTCGACCCCGGGACCCAATCTGATCAGTTTGGCAGTTAGGCGGTTACTGCCCAATTGACCATATTGCCCCCATAAGAACCCCTATAAATAGAGGGTACCCTCCACTCATTAAAGGCAAGTCATTTGGAGTAGAAGAATTCCTAGCGAAGCAGAGCTCTGCCCACTTGAGTTCCGGTCCGGTTTCCCGCGGAGTTCCCCGCTTGGCCCTTGCTTGCGCGTCTTGGAGTACTGGTCGGGTTCCACCCCCATCAGTTTCGTATCACATTTAATACTCTATAATAAAGAAAGATGGCAAATAATGAATTTATTGAAGTAATTTTTCGAATAAACTATAGATATTGATGAAATTGATTAAATAATAAATTTTAAATCCATTTATAATAATAAAAGAAGAAAGAAAATATCGTATTGATCAATCTATCTTTATAAATGATATTTAGAATTTAAGGCTTGTTTCGTACCACATTTAATACTCTCTAATTAACTATGGACATTGATCAAATTGATTAAAAAATAATCAATTTTGAATCCATTTATAATGATAAAAGAAAAAAGAAAAGATTATATTGATGAATCTATCATGATAAATGATATTTTGAATTAAAGGTTGGTTTGGTACATCATTTAATACTCCATAATTAAAAAAGAAGGCAAATATTGAATTTATTGTAGTAATTGTTTGAAATAACTGTATTTATTCATGAAATTGATTGAATAATCAATGTCAAATTCGTTTATAACGATGAAAGAAAAAGAAAATATCATATTTATCAATCTATCATGATAAATGATATTTAGAATTAAAGGCTGGTTTCGTACCACAATTAATACTCTATAATTAAAAAAGAAGGCAAGTAATGAATTTATTGAAATAATTATTTGAATTGACTATATATATTGATGAAATTGACTAAATACCAATTTTTAATCCAGTTATAATGATAAGAAGTAAAAATAAAAGATCATATTGATCAATCTATTTTCATAAATGAAATTTAGAATTAAAGGTTGGTTCCGTACCATATTTTATACTCTATAATGAAAAAAGAAGGCAAATAATGAATTTATAGAAGTAATTGTTCGAATAAACTATAGATATTAAAGAAATTGATTAAATAATCAATTTTCAATCCATTTATAATGATATAAGAAGAAAGAAAAGATATATTGATCAATCTATCTTTATAAATGATATTTATAATTAAAGGCTGGTTACGTACCGCATTTAATACTCTGTAATTGAAAAATAAGGCAAACAATGAATTTATTGAAGTAATTGTTTGAATTAACTATAGATATTGAGGAAATTTATTGAATAATCAAAGTGAAATCCATTTATAATGATGAAAGAAGAAAGAAAAGATCGTATTGATCAATCTATCTTCATCAATGACATTTAGAATTAAAGGTTGGTTTCGTAACACATTTAATACTCTATAATAAAGAAAGATGGCAAATAATGAATTTATTGAAGTAATTTTTCGAATAAACAATACATATTGAAGAAATTGATTAAATAATAAATTTTAAATCCATTTATAATGATAAAAGAAGAATGAAAATATCATATTGATCAATCTATCTTTATAAATGATATTTAGAATTTAAGGCTGGTTTCGTACCACATTTGATACTCACTAATAAACAAAGACGGGAAATAATGAATTTATTAAAGTAATTGTTTGAATTAACTATGGACATTGATGATATTGATTAAAGAAGAATGAAAAGATTATGTTCATGAATCTATCATGATAAATGATATTTTGAATTAAAGGTTGGTTTGGTACCTCATTAAATATCCATAATTAAAAAAGAAGGCAAATATTGAATTTATTGTAGTAATTGTTTGAATTAACTATATTTATTGATGAAATTGATTGAATAATCAATGTGAAATCCGTTTATAATGATGAAAGAAGAAAGAAAAGATCATATTTATCAATCTATCATGATAAATGATATTTTAAATTAAAGGCTGGTTTCGCACCACATTTAATACTCTATAATTAAAAAAGAAGGCAAGTAATGAATTTATTGAAATAATTATTTGAATTGACTAAATATATTGATGAAATTGACTAAATACCAATTTTTAATCCATTTATAATGATAAGAAGTAAACATAAAAGTTCATATTGATCAATCTATCTTCATAAATGAAATTTAGAATTAAAGGTTGGTTTCGTACCACATTTAAAACTCTATAATTAAAAAAGAAGGTAAATAATGAATTTATTGAAGTAATTGTTCGAATAAACTAGAGATATTGAAGAAATTGATTAAATAATCAATTTTCAATCCATTTATAATGATATAAGAAGAAAGAAAAGTTATATTGATCAATCTATCTTTATAAATGATATTTATAATTAAAGGCTGGTTACGTATCGCATTTAATACTCTATAATTGAAAAATAAGGCAAACAATGAATTTATTGAAGTAATTGTTTGAATTAACTATATATATTGTGGAAATTGATTGAATAATCAATGTGAAATCCATTTATAATGATGAAAGAAGAAAGAAAAGATCGTATTGATCAATCTATTTTCATCAATGATATTTAGAATTAAAGGTTGGTTTCGTATCACATTTAATACTCTATAATAAAGAAAGATGACAAATAATGAATTTATTGAATTAATTTTTCGAATAAACTATACATATTGAAGAAATTGAATAAATAATAAATTTTAAATCCATTTATAATGATAAAAGAAGAATGAAAATATCATATTGAACAATGTATCTTTATAAATGATATTTAGAATTTAAGGCTGGTTTCGTACCACATTTGATACACTCTAATAAACAAAGACGGCAAATAATGAATTTATTAAAGTAATTGTTTGAATTAACTATGGACATTGATCAAAATGATTAAAAAATAATCAATTTTGAATCCATTTATAATGATAAAAGAAGAAAGAAAAGATTATATTGATGAATCTATCATGATAAATGATATTTTGAATTAAAGGTTGATTTGGTAAATCATTTAATACTCCATAATTAAAAAAGAAGGCAAATATTGAATTTATTGTAGTAATTGTTTGAAATAACTGTATTTATTGATGAAATTGATTGAATAATTAATGTGAAATCCGTTTATAATGATGAAAGAAGAAAGAAAAGATCATATTTATCAATCTATCATGATAAATGATATTTAAAATTAAAGGCTGGTTTCGTACCACATTTAATACTCTATAATTGAAAAATAAGGCAAACAATGAATTTATTGAAGTAATTGTTTCAATTAACTATAGATATTGAGGAAATTGATTGAATAATCAATGTGAAATCCATTTATAACGATGAAAGAAGAAAGAAAATTTCGTATTGATCAATCTATCTTCATCAATGATATTTAGATTAAAGGTTGGTTTCGTATCACATTTAATACTCTATAATAAAGAAAGATGGCAAATAATGAATTTATTGAAGTAATTTTTCGAATAAACTATACATATTGAAGAAATTGATTAAATAATAAATTTTAAATCCATTTATAATGATAAAAGAAGAATGAAAATATCATATTGATCAATCTATCTTTATAAATGATATTTAGAATTTAAGACTGGTTTCGTACCACATTTGATACTCTCTAGTAAACAAAGACGACAAATAATGAATTTATTAAAGTAATTGTTTGAATTAACTATGGACATTGATCAAATTGATTAAAGAAGAATGAAAAGATTATGTTCATGAATCTTTCATGATAAATGATATTTTGAATTAAAGGTTGGTTTGGTACCTCATTTAATACTCCATAATTAAAAAAGAAGGCAAATATTGAATTTATTGTAGTAATTGTTAGAATTAACTATATTTATTGATGAAATTGATTGAATAATCAATGTGAAATCCGTTTATAATGATGAATGAAGAAAGAAAAGATCATATTTATCTATCTATCATGATAAATGATATTTAGAATTAAAGGCTGGTTTCGTACCACATTTAATACTCTGTAATTAAAAAAGAAGGCAAGTAATGAATTTATTGAAATAATTATTTGAATTGACTAAATATATTGATGAAATTGACTAAATACCAATTTTAAATCTATTTATAATGATAAGAAGTAAAAATAAAAGATCATATTTATCAATCTATCTTGATAAATGAAAATACTCTATAATGAAAAAAGAAGGCAAATAATGAATTTATTGAAATAATTGTTCGAATAAACTATAGATATTGAAGAAATTAATTAAATAATCAATTTTCAATCCATTTATAATGATAAAAGAAGAAAGAAAATATCATATTGATCAATCTATCTTTATAAATGATTTTTAGAATTTAAGGCTGGTTTCGTACCACATTTAACACTCTTTAATAAACAAAGACGGCAAATAATGAATTTATTAAAGTAATTGTATGAATTAACTATGGACATTGATCAAATTGATTAAAGAAGAATGAAAAGATTATGTTCATGAATCTATCATGATAAATGATATTTTGAATTAAAGATTGGTTTGGTACCTCATTTAATACTCCATAATTAAAAAAGAAGGCAAATATTGAATTTATTGTAGTAATTGTTTGAATTAACTATATTTATTGATGAAATTGATTGACTAATCAATGTGAAATCCGTTTATAATGATGAATGAAGAAAGAAAAGATCATATTTATCAATCTATCATGATAAATGATATTTAGAATTAAAGGCTGGTTTCGTACCACATTTAATACTCTATAATTAAAAAGAAGGCAAGTAATGAATTTATTGAAATAATTATATGAATTGACTAAATATATTGATGAAATTGACTAAATACCAATTTTAAATCCATTTATAATGATACGAAGTAAAAATAAAAGATCATATTGATCAATCTATCTTGATAAACGAAAATACTCTATAATGAAAAAAGAAGGCAAATAATGAATTTATTGAAGTAATTGTTCGAATAAACTATAGATATTGAAGAAATTAATTAAATAATCAATTTTCAATCCATTTATAATGATAAAAGAAGAAAGAAAAGATCTTATTTAACAATCTATCTTGATGGTGATACAGTATCCCAAACACGGTCATAACCTACCAGCAACTAGAAGTCCGGATAGCCTAAGATGAGTTAAGGTATCTATTCTAGGGTTGGGGAGGTCCCAGGTCGAATCCTAGGAAGATCGACTTTCCTGAGGATCGACTTCCCTGGGATCGACTTCTGAATAAAGTCGATCACCAGGAAAGTCGACCCCCAGAAAGTCGATCTCTGGAAGTCGATCCTGGGACCCAATCTGGTCAGTTTGGCAGTTAGGCGGTTACTGCCCAAATGACCATATTGCCCCCATAAGAAACCCTATAAATAGAGGGCACCCCTCACTCATTAAAGGAAAGTCATTTGGAGAAGAAGGATTCCTAGCGAAGCAGAGCTCTGCACACTTGAGTTCCGGTCCGATTTCCCGCGGAGTTCCCCGCTTGGCGCTTGCTTGCGCGTCTTGGAGTACTGGTCGGGTTTCACCCCCATCAGTTAGCACCGTCTGTGATTCAAAGATACTCACGACAAAAGCTCCTCGACTTTTTCGAAAAAAGTGATCGACTTTTTTCTAAGTCGCCAGCTAGGGAGTCTTGCGAGGAAATCAGCCAGCAAGGGATCAAATTTTCAGAAGATCGACTTTTTCTTCCAAGGAGAAAAAAGTCAATCCCTCAAGGAGCTAGGCTTTCAGGCATCAACTTCCAAGGAATCCTCCAAGTGCACTAGGGATCGACTTTTCTGAAGATCGACTTTTTCTTTCCAAGCAAAAGTCGAACACTCTCTCCAAGAAAAGTCGAACACTCCAGGATGGTGGTAACTCGAAGCACTTCCCAAGGAGGAGGAGCAAATTCTCAGGAGGCGCCAGAGCAACAGCCTGACAACTCAAAATCTAAAAGGCCAGTGGGTCGACCACCCAAGGCCAATAAGAACAAAAGGACTCCCACGGGACCTGAGGCTGAACCCGAAGGTGAACCCGAGCAAACTCCCCAAGCTTCAGCAGGAGGGGAAAATCTGAACATCACGGTTCAGGCGATAGCGGAGGCCATCCGACTCCTTGCTGAAAAGGAGAAGCCTTCGGAAGAACAACCTCAAAAGGGGGGACCCACAACCAGCAAGGAACCAAGGGCTGCTGCATTAGAAACCACTCATGGGTGCATAAAGATGCCCATAGAAGAGCTGGAGAAAATGAAGGAAACCATAGCAAAAATGAGCGAGAAAATAAAGGATATTGAAAAATCTAAAACATCAATATACCATTCAAAAGCTCAGACCTCAAAGAAGGCCAAGGTGCAACAGGAAGTGTCAAGTCATAGAGCAGCACAATCCAGCGCACCACTACCTCGCAAACCAGAGGAACAACCCAAACCTCTTCTCAAAAAACCCGTACATGAAGAGAGCACGGGAGACACAGAAGGAGGAAGCGAGGTTCCAAACTAGCTGGTAGGCATGGATGCCCTGCACAAATCGCTAATGGTAAAACCAACACCTCTGAAATTCAGGCTACCCAGGCTGCAGATCTATGATGGGAAGATGGACCTAGTGGACCATATAAACATGTTCGTAGGGGCAATGCAGTGGGCTACATCAAGGGATGACATTCTCTGTAGAGCATTCCCAGGAATATTAAAAGGACCCACATATAGATGGTTCGTCGAACTGCAGCCAGGAAGCATAACAAGTTTCGAGGACTTAAAGAAGAAATTCGTCGCCCAACATTGTGGAAACACAAGGGTCAGAAAGGACACGGAATCACTGTTTGCAATCAAACAAAATGGAGACACGCTTCGGAATTATACAACTAAATTCACGGAAGCCATGCAGAAAATCTCCGATCTGAATACAACAATCGCAATATGCGCATACTCAAAAGGGCTAGACATGAACACGCCATTAGCAATAAAGCTAAACGTTAGTAATGTAAAATGCATGGAAGACCTGCTAACAAAGGCCCAAAAGTATATAAATTCTGAAGAGTATGAGAAAGAAAAAGAAAAAGAGAGAGGTGCCATAAACAATAAAAAAGCATATGAAGCACCAAAGAAGAAATTTCAGAAGTTTGAGAAAGGAGAATCATCCTGGAGACCAAAACACGATGGAAAGGTCTACCAGACATCTGAGGAGTTTGGAAAATCAAGGAATCCAAAGTACAAAGACTTAGGATTTACGGTTTTCACTACTCCAAAAGAGGAAATCTACAATAAAGAAAAGGGAAGAATAAGGTTTCCTCAACCAGAAGAGTTAAACCCTGCAACAAAAGAGGCTCGAACAAGGAGGAACATGTATTGCAAGTTCCACAAGGATTACGGGCACAATACAGAAAACTGCAGGGAGCTGAGTACCTTCCTAGACACGCAAGTGAAGGAAGGGAAGCTGAAGCAATATATAAATAAAATAGAAAGGGGGCGACAAGGCTGCAAGGACCCAAAAAACCAGAGTAAGCGCCAACGCTCAAGGAGTCCCGATTCAGACACTGACCACAAAAGAAGGGTAATCAATTTAATCTTCGGTGGAGGATCAGTAGGAGAAAGCAGAAGTTACTCGCGCAAAGTAATGCAGACTACAACGGTACCAAAATCTAAGAAAAGATCGTACCCAAGCGAGGAAATAAGCTTCTCTGAGGAAGATCTGGACAACGTGGTCAGCCCACATGAGGATCCACTAGTGATACAAGTGGATATAGGGGATGATTTAAGTCTGAACAAAGTAATTGTGGACAATGACAGCTCAGTGGATATACTATACCTAGCTGCGTTCGAAAAAATGGGCTACAAAGTGGATCAGCTAACCCCGGCCAAGGAAGCCATTTATGGGTTCACAAACACAAAGGCCCCAGTAGTAGGAGCCATCGATCTACAGATATCCCTGGGAAAAAGGAATGGGAGAGTATCACGTACGGCACACTTCGTCGTGGTAAATATAGACTCTCCGTTCAATGGGATCTTGGGCAGACCAAGCATTCACGATTTCAAGGCAATACCGTCATCTTACCACCAATGCTTCAGGTACCCAGGAAAAGATGGCAGAATGGCAACAGTTTTTGGAGCACAGAAAGACTCCAGAAATTCGTACAGGAAGGCAACTAAAATAGCCAAACCTATAACCCTGTACATCCAAGAAAGAGAGGAGGAAGAAGACACAACCTCATCTAATCAAGTTGAGGAAGTCAAACTCTCAAAAGGAGGAGTCCTGATAGACACATCTTTATCCTCCGAGTTGAAAAAATCACTACTGCAACTATTAGAAACCCATGTGCACACGTTCGTATGGGAAGGGGAGGCACCCTCGTAGGTACAGCGTACTATAACATGCCATGAGCTCAACATAGACAGTAGCTTTACTCCTATACGACAGAAGAGAAGAATACTCGTAGCTGAAAGAAAGGAGGCAGCACAGGCTGAAATTGAGAAATTAATCAAAGCTGGGCACATCCGGGAAGTCAAATATCCAAAGTGGTTAGCAAACCCAGTCATGGTTAAAAAATCTAATGGGAAGTGGAGGATGTGTGTAGACTTCACAGATCTCAACAAAGCATGTCCGAAAGACAGCTACCCACTCCCATCCATCGACAGATTGGTAGATGCAGCATCAGGAAATGAGTTGCTATCTATGATGGATGCACATTCAGGGTACAACCAGATCTTAATGAAAGAGGATGATGAGGAGGCCACATCATTCATCACAGAATGGGGGACATATTGCTACAAAGTCATGCCTTTCGGCCTACGAAATGCAGGAGCAACCTTCCAAAGGCTGATGGACAAGGTTTTCAGAAAGCAGGAAGGAAGAAATGTCCTGGCATATGTAGATGACATTCTGGTGAAATCCAAAAAAGCAGATGAACACCCAAATGATCTGAAAGAAACCCTGGAGACTTTGCAGAATTACGGAATGAGGTTAAACCCTGCCAAATGCAGTTTCGGAGTACAAGAAGGAAAATTTCTTGGATTCTATGTAGGGCAGAAAGGGATAAAACCAAATCCAGATAAAATAGCAGCGATACTAGAAACAACAACACCTCGAACAATAAAGGAGGTACAAAAGCTGAACGGAAAAATCAATGCCTTAAGTCGGTTCATTTCCAAAACAGCAGACAAATGCAAACCCTTTTTCCAACTGCTAAAAACCAGTCAAAAAGGGACAATAACATGGACTACAGAGTGTGACGAGGCATTTCAACAACTCAAAACACATCTGGCTTCTCTACCACACCTAACTTCGCCAAAGATAGAGGAGGAATTGTACGTCTACGTAGCAGCTTCAGAAGAGGCTATCAGTGCAGTTCTAATATGTCAAAGGGACAGTGAACAGATCCCGATATATTATCACTCAAAAAGGCTACAAGGGGCAGAAACAAGATATCCTCCAGTGGAAAAAATAGTCCTGGCAGTAGTACATGCAGCACGCAGATTCATAGCATACTTTCTGGCTCATACAATTAAAGTCTTAACAGAACATCCACTCCGCGGAATCCTCCACAGGCCAGATACTTCCGGCAGATTAACGAAGTGGGCACTGGTGTTAAGCGAGTTCGATGTAGATTTTGTTCCTGCCACAGCCATTAAGGGGCAAGCAGTTGCAGACTTCATTGTAGACATGACCCAGGAAAGCAAAGAAAAACCTTGGATAGTAGAGGTTGATGGCTCAAGCTGCAGTGCAGGTGCAGGAGTAGGAATAAAGATAATCACTCCAGACCAAAGAATATATGAACATTCTATCAGATTACAGTTCTCAGCTACGAATAATATAGCAGAATACGAAGCTGTAATCCAAGGCATGAGAATCCTCAGAAGATTGGGGGCCTGTTCAGTAATTATTAGAACAGATTCTCAACTAGTGGCTCGGCAATTCACAGGAGAGTTCACTGTTAAAGAACCTCTAATCGTACAGTACGCAGCCACACTAGAAAAAATCAAAGAACAATTCACCAAGGTTGAAGTAGAGCAGATTCCAAGGAGTCAAAACAGCTTAGCTGATGCCCTGGCAAAGTTAGCTTCCGCTTTCGAGGGGGGGCAGAGAGAGATACTAGTTGACTCAGCATCTACACCTTCATGTAACTTAGTCACGATCCAGGCAGAAGACTGGAGGAAACCCTTGATAGAATACTTCGAGGGACAGAAACTTCCTGAAAACAAGAATGAAAGACGCAAGTTGCAAACACGCGTTTCAAGATTCTGCCTGATCGGTGACATTCTGTATAAGAAATCCTACGATGGACCTCTAATGAAATGTGTCTCAACAGAAGAAGGACAATTCATTATAGAGGAGATTCATCAAGGAGTATGCGGAATACACCAAGGGGGAAGATCTCTGGCCCAAAGAATAATAAGGCAGGGATACTTCTGGCCCACACTGAAAAAAGATGTAGTCCTATTTGCAAGAAAATGCAAGGCCTGTCAAATACACAAAAACATACAGAGAAATCCCGCAACTCAGCTAACAGGGGTAGAAAGCCCCATCCCTTTTGCAATGTGGGGATTAGATATTGTGGGACCATTTCCAGTATCGACAGGTCAGGCTAAATTTATATTTGTGGTTGTCGACTACTTCACTAAATGGGTCGAGGCACTGGCTGTACCCAAGATAACTCAAGGAGCAGCAACGAAGTTTGTCTTCAAGTGCATAATGTGTAGATTCGGTGTTCCAATGCACATAGTGACAGATAATGGGACACAGTTTACCGGTGGGGAGTTTACGAGATTGTGCGAGAACATGGGCACTAGAATCCATTTTTCATCGGTATACAGACCACAAGGTAATGGGCAAGTAGAAGTCACAAACAGAGCCATCGTTCAGGGACTGAAGAAAAAAGTCGAACAGGCCAAAGGTTCGTGGGCAGATCTACTACCAGAGATCCTGTGGGCGTATAGAACCACTGAAAAGACACCCACCGGAGAAACCCCGTTCTCACTAGCATATGGAATGGAAGCACTAATCCCGACAGAGCTAAGCATTCCAATGGTCAGAGTATTATCCTATGACATGGAAGAAAACATGAGATCATGTGCGATAACTCTGGACTTAGTGGATGAGCTTAGGGATAATGCACAGGCAATGAATGCAGCTTACAAACAAAATATCGCTAGATATCACGACAAGAATGTCAAGGGTAAAGCGATAAGAAAAGGAAGCCTAGTATGGAGAAGAGCGAGTGTCGGCAGAAAAGACTGCTCTAAAGGCAAACTAGGCGCAAATTGGGAAGGACCATATGTGGTGGAGGAAGAACTCCGACCAGGCACGTACAAGTTAAAGCGGGAAGATGGAACAGGCATTCCCAATACTTGGCACGCAGATAACCTACAGTTGTATTTTTAAACGATCAAGTAGGATTATACTACTCTTGTAATAGTTTGAACTACGTAACTAATATGTTGTTTAGTTAACTATTATTAGTAATCAGAACACTCAAAAAAACATTCCATATATTGATTGAACATGAATTACAAAGGAATGTAAATTACAAGGATAAGATAGAGGATTAATCTATTTAGGAGGGGGGGTGAATCTTTAGAACCCTCTGCACCGTTGTTGTCTTGATCTTCTACGGAGAAATTGTTGTCAACGGTAGCAGTCGTGTTATTCCCCGAAGCCTCCTCTTCTTCATTTTCTTCATCCTCTTCCTCCGCAAGCGCCCGATTTCGAACTTCGGTAGCTTCTTTTGGGTACTTGCGGGCCCAGTTGTGGACATCCTCAGCCTCAAAACCAGGACAGACATGAGGACCCAGATCCACCAGATCGTTGTAATCTCGCACATTGGCAAGATAATCAACCTTGAGCTTCTCCAGATGGTCGACCATACGTTGAAGCTCCTCAGTCATATGTTGAGCTTCCTCAGTCATACGTTGGACCTCCTCAGTCTTTTCCCGGTCTGCTTCTTCCAGTCGCGTTATCAAGTTTTTGCAATTATCCAGCGACTCGTCTCCTTCATTCAACCGTTGGGTAAATATGTCATTTTGCGCCCGGCAAGAATGAAGGTTCGCCTCAGTATTCTCGTGCTGCCGGGTGATATCGACAATCATCGACTCCTTGATTAAAACCCGGGCACGTTGAGCAGCTAATTCCAACTCTGCAGCCCCCAACTCCCCATTGACTTTGGAGAGCTCCTGCTCCTTATCTCTCAAGAGATTCTTTAGAGCAGCCCAGTCCTCAGCCAACTTCTTGTTGGTAGCAGACAAAGTAGAGGCGTCTGAAGCTTTTTGCACAACCTCGCCTTCCAGATCTTTACACCGGCGCTTCACCTTCTTCAGCTCGTCTTCCATAGACTGGTAGTCACGAAGACGAGATAGAGAAGAGAGGCGGCCTTGAAACAAATAGGCGAGCTGCAAAAAGAAAGAATGAGTAAGAACGTACTCATGAAAATATTAAAACAAAAGTACTTACGTTTCTCAGGTTCTGTCCGATTTCTTCGACAGTACGGTCCATCGGATACCCAGATATGGCCCGCAGTGACTCCCCAGTATAAAATCTCCGGCGCGGAGAAGCTCGTCGCCTGGGGGAGTGTCTCCTTGATTTCCTCGGAGGAGAGGAGTCGGTCCTAGGGGGTGGAGTTCGTTTTTTGCTTCTTCTCCCCTCAGACCCCTCAGGCTGGGTCTCCTTCCCAGCAGTTCTCTCTCGCTCCTCTTCTGGAGTACGGAAGAAGGAAGCGAGCCTGGAAGCAACATAAAACTGCGCAGGATTAACCTCCACAGGTGCCTCCACAGATACTTCCCCTTCCTCAGTTCGTTGGACTTCTTCAGGAGGAGTAGGGGAATGCGCCATCGTATAGGCGTTCTCTTGAGCACGTCGCCTCAGATGTTTGGCATCATAAGGTTTAGAGGCAGCTGCATAAACCTTCGTGCCCGTTTCATTCTGCCCAACGCGTTCAGGGACACCTCCAAGGTTATGCATATAAAAATCTGCAAGGAATAAAAACAGAGTTAGAAAATGCATACACATAGAAAACAAAAAGAAAAAACAGGCAAAGGAAGACCTTGTCGGTTAAAAGTATCGTCAATCGCGTGACCGACAGGCACAGCGATAGGATGTAGGAAGGCCAGCCTTTGTACAGAAGCTCCCTCATCCTCGGTCAGAACAAGATGGGGAGTAGGCTTACGACCACTAGTGGATGCAGGAAGAAGTCTGCTACCAGGGCATAGCCTGCAATCCACAAAAATAAACTCACTCTTGTTCCGCCTGGTCGGAGGATCTTTCAAGAGGGCAGAGTGAGTGATAGAAGAGGCACGGCTGGCACATGCAATAAAAGGGCTGCCCTTCTTCGGATTTTGAAAAGTGAAGAAGTGGAAGAACAGCCGAGCAGTGGGGATTATGCCAGCATCCCTGAGAACATTAACAAAGCCCCTGACATAAAAGAAAAAGGCGGCACCCATCTGGGAGATACACAATCCAGAATATAAAAGGATTTCACTAACTATGGAAGGGATCGGAAGGATCGGAAAGTTAGTGAAATATATTCGATGAAGTGCCAGCATGAAATAGGGGGGCACGTCACCAGTGTTCTCAGAAGGGTACGCCCAGTACACTCTCTCTCTAAGCTCTAACCCCCTCAAAATTCTTTGGGCGGAATCCAGGGAAAGGGTGTTAGAGTATCTACCCGCATTAGAGAAAAGGGGGTAGCCCGGAATATCAGTCAGAGAGATTGCACAGAAAGAACCATAACCAGTCCCGTACTTGCCCCGGTCAAGAATAGGGACAACGTGGAAACCGTTGCGAACAAGAACGGACCACTGGCGCCAAGAACCATCCATCTCCCGATAGAAGGATGGGGCGCTCTTCTCCTCAAGAGGAGAAGGAAAGGGGTACTTCTCCTCCGTCTCAGGAGGGTAACCTAAAGGAGAATCCTCTAAAATATGAACGTTCTGACTACAAACTTCGGGAGGAAGTTGAGCAGAACCGTCTGCAATCGCGGATGGCTCCTCCGTAATAGGAACCTCCTCATGAATGGTAGACAAAATAATTGTAGGAGGACTCCTAACGACGGAGGGAGGGGTGCCTCCAATTTCTACATCCCGCTCAGGAGAAGAGGAGCTGTAGTAGGAAGAACTCGAGCTTCCCGAGCTAGATGTAGAAGACCCCGAACTGGAACGTGCGGGGGAAGAATGGGGAGAACCTACAAACAAAAAAAACAAAAGGTAAGTTACGAAAGAAAAAATAATAACAACTTACTAGGTACGGGCTTGCGCGTACGACGAGAAAGAGCTTTTCGCTTACTTCCAACAGGTAAGGAGGAAGGCGAATCAACTCTAGACTCGACCACGGCAGGAGGAGTCTGAACCTCGGTGGGAACAGACTCTGATTCAGCAGGAGCAGCCTGAACCTCGGTAGGAACAGACTCTGTTACGGCAGGAGCAGTCTGAGCAGCCTGAGGGCTGATAACAACAGCCCGCTCCTCGTTAAGAGGAAGATCTCGCTGCGAATCCTTGTCAGAAGACATTATGAACCTGCACGAAGAACATAGTAGTCAGCCCAAGTTATGGCAAAAGTCGACCCCAAGAAAAGTCGACCTTGCAGCATAAGGGAACTCGACCTCAGAAGCCTCAGTCGACCTCAGAAGTCGATCCCAGGGAAGTCGACCTCAGATGTCGATCCCAGGAAAGTCGACCTTCAGGAGACAAGGGTCTCAGGAAGTCGACACCAGTAAATTCGAACCAAGGGAAGCACTTCGGGAGCGCAAAGGCTATACCCATGGAAGTCGATCCCAGTAAAAATGGATCCAACTTTGAAAAGTCGATGACAAGGCGTCAAACCTCACAAAGTCGGACCACAGTCCAAAGGGGAACAACTTCGAAAAGGACCGACTTTCAGAAAAGTCGGACCCCAAGGAAGTCGAACCCGGTGCAACCTCAGAAGAGCCCGACAACGAAAGTCGGACCCCAGAAAACTGCACCTCCAAGGCTCAAGTCGAAGCCTTACGCGCGCTGGAAGTCGAAGCGGAGAAGCGGGATGTCGAAGCGAGATGTCGAAGCGAAGAAGC
>LFYR01001985.1:8577-21067 GCA_001185155.1 Zostera marina
GTGTCGGGAGAGCTTGTGATACTCCCCCTCGAAATGTGACGACTTCTATCCAAATAGACAGAAGTGTCGGGAGAACTTGTGATACTCCCCCTCGAAATGTGACGACTTCTATCCAAATAGACAGAAGTGTAGGGAGAACTTGTGATACTCCCCCTCGAAATGTGACGACTTCTATCCAAATAGACATAAGTGTCGGGAGAGCTTGTGATACTCCCCCTCGAAATGTGACGACTTCTATCCAAATAGACAGAAGTGTCGGGAGAGCTTTTGATGCTCCCCCTCGAAGATTGTGCCCTTGTGACACACAAACTTTTGGGATGAGTCTTTTTCGAAGTATGCGGCTGTTGGCGAGCTATCCATTGTTTTTCCTTTGCTAATCTTTCATATAAATTACCCTTTAAATTGTAACTAAGACCCGAAACTAGATTCACAAGTCGTAATTTAGCCGCTCTGGACGTAAATTAGACTTTGCTAACCGTATTGCTAGCCACTCTGGGCGTAGACTTGGTCGTACGAATCGTAGCTCAGCCTACGGTTAAATTTACGGATAATTTATACCTCCAGATTAGCGTAGAGTTACTAGAGATAGAGCGGACGACGTATCAGAAATATTCGACACTCGAGGGTTGCCTTGTAATTTGGAACCCTAATGATGGAGAGAGCTTGTGATACTCCCTCCTGAAGTGTGACGACTTCTGGCCGAAGCGTCAGAAGTGTCAGGAGAGTTTGTGATACTCCCCCCTTGAATTTTGACGTCTTCTGGCCGAAGCGACAGAAGTGTCGCGAAAGCTTATGATGCTCCCCCTTGAAAACATGCACTTGGGGCAGTTTTTATTGTTATTTTACCCGGAGTCGCCGACTGGAGGCCACCAATCGGCAACACCTATGGTCTGGGTAACTGCAGGGGGCATTTTTGTTTTTTACCCCTGTGAGTCGGCGACTCCTAGCGTAACCATCGGATCTTTTTGAGAGATCCTTGGGATATTTGGAGAATATACGGGGAATATATACAAAATCTCTAAATTAGGAAATGTATCTCACAGTATTGTGAGATTGTGTTTGGAGTCGGCGACTGCCTTGTGGAGTCGGCGATAGTGGCGTGATGTGGGGAATTTGGAGATCGATTCCCGATCTCAAATTTTGTAAATTTTGTATTTTCTAGGGGTTTTTTGCAATTTTCCCATGGGCTATAAATAGTGGAGAGTTCTCCCCAAAACCTCACAACACTTTTCCCCTCTTCAATCACCTAAAATCCTAGAATTTTATGTCGCCGATGCGCCAGCTGATGAAGCACGAAATCTGCTACCAGTAGGCTCGCGGGGTCGCGAGGAGGGCCGGAGGCTTTGGAGTCCAGAAGGGGAGGGGAATCGGCGACTCTCTTGGGAGTAGGCGATTCGGGCTCCCTGGATTGCTCTAGTGTGGTGTGTCAAGTGGGAATGACCTGAGGGTAGAGGTCCCCCAAGGACCCCTTTTATAGGGTCCTAGGGGACGTTTCCCCATTCATTAGAGTGGGGCCCACCCCATTAAGGTATCCCATTGAAGGATACTTTAATGACGTGGGCTCACCCAAGTAACGGCTGGGAGTCGGCGACTCAGGTATAGAAATCGCCGATCCAGAGGTTCTGTCGCCGAATCCCCATGAGCCAAGTGGCAGTCTACCAGAACTGACCACGAGGCCTAGAGTCAGCGATTCACCCCTGGAGTCGGCGACTTGGTAGTCCCAGTGGGCGACTCCCAGGTGCTGCCTTGAGTACTTGACGTAGACACTTCTTCCGAATTCGTGGAACTCTACGGGGGTCCGGCATAAAGCGACGGAACCCTAGTTCTTGTCGAAGGGCGTTGCTGGGAGTGACTGACGTGATCAGGCATGTCTCACCAGGGCTATTGGGAGCAACCTTGGAGTACCATTCAGGGCAAATTCACAATGGGCGAACCCAGTTGGGTTTGAATCGCCGACTCAAGCTCTTGAATCGCCGATCCAATAAGAAGAATCGGCAATTCACGGCTTATATAGTCGCCGATCCAATAGCACTCGAGCCCTGGCCTCTTCTTCGGAAAGATTTTCCCTTGACGGGCCCAGTCTGTATCGACGACTCCACACGGGGAATCGCCGACTCAGAGGTCCCGTGAATTTCTCCCAGTTCCAGAGGTCACTCGGGCACAACCACAAGGACCCTGCTCGGAATCGCCGACTCCGCAAGGGGAATCGACGACTCCGGCGAGGCGCCAAGCAGTTCGTGCACAGAGGCACTCAAGTTCAAGTCACGAGTTGGAACGACCGGTGTCGCCGACTCAACCACTCTGTCAGGAGAGGGAATCGGCGACTCGACGGTATTCAACACCTCGTCAAGTCCTTCGATAGTCATCTCGTCGACGAAGGCAGAGGTTTCATCTTCTTTCAGGGGAGTAAAACTGGAATCGGGGTTAGACATCACGTGGGAATCGTCGATTCAAGAAAAAATAGCTGAGGAATGGCGATTGAAGGATCTAGGGTTTTAAGCGATTCGAGATGGGGAAAAAAATTGTTGTGAGATTTGGGGAAAACTCTCCACTATTTATAGCCCCTGGGAAAATTGCAAAACCCTCCCCAGAGAATCCTAAAATTGCAAAAAAAAGATCGGAAATTGATCTCCATATCCCCGATATCACGCCGGAGTCGCCGACTCCACAAGGGAGTTGCCGATTCCGGACACTACCTCGCAGCACTCGAGATTTATTTCCTTATTTGGAGATTTTGCATATATTCCCCATATATTCCCCATATATTCTCCAAATATCTCAGGGATTTTCTAAAAGATCCGACAGTTACAATAGGAATCGCCGATCCCTAGAGGGTGTCGCCGATTCAGATGGGTAAAAATCAAAATGCCCCCTGCAGTTACCGAAACCATAGGAGTCGCCGATTGGGGCTTCCAATCGCCGACTCAGGGTAAAATGCCAACAAAACTGCTACAAGTGCATATTTTCGAGGGGGAGTGTCACAAGCTCTCCCGACACTTCTGTCGCTTCGGCCAGAAGTCGTCACATCTCAGGGGGAGTATCACTAGCTCTCTCTAGTATCAGGGTACCCTCGAGTGTCGAATATTTTTTCGATTCGTCGTTTGCTCTATCTCTTGTAACTCTACGTTAATCTGAAGGTATAAATTATCCGCAAATTTAACCGTAGGCTGAGCTATGATTCGTACGACCAAGACTACGCCCAGAGTGGCTAGCAATAGGGTTAGTAGAGTCCAATTTACGTCCAGAGCGGCTAAATTGCGACTTGTGAATCTAGTTTCGGGCCTTAGTTACAATTTAAAGGGTAATTTATATGAAAGATTAGCAAAGGAAAAACAATAGATAGCTCATCGACAATCAAGTACTTCAAAAAACACTCATCCCAAAAGTTGTGTGTCGCAAAGGCACGATTTTCGGGGGGGGGAGGGGTATAAACAAGCTCTTCCGACACTTCTGTCGCTTCGGTCAGAAGTCGTCAAATTTCGAGGGGGAGTATCACAAGTTCTCCCGACACTTCTGACGCTTCAGCCAGAAGACGTCAAATTTCGGGGGGAGTATCACAAGCTTTCCCGACATTTCTGTCGCTTCGGCCAGAAGTTGTCAAATTTCTGGGGGAGTATCACAAGCTCTCCCGACATTTCTGTCGCTTCGGCCAGAAGTCGTCAAAAAATTTGAGCACGGCAAAATCTATCGCTTCGGCCAGATTTACCAAGGACAAATTTGAGCAAAGGAGGGGCATCACGAAAGGTAAAATCGCACAGTAAGTTCAATAAGTAAATAAAAATATGCGTTTTGGACTAATCTAGTTGTTTTGCAGAGTGTTTTCCTTTTTTGCCGGTAAGATTCCGCCGTCTTGGCCAGGATCGGATTCTGATAGTGAATCTGTAGCCTTGACCGGAATTAGATTCTAATAGTGAATCAGCAGGTTCTGTAACCTTGGCCAAAATCAGATTCTAATAATGAATCTGTAGCCTTGGTCAGAATCAAACTCTGATAGTGAGTCGGTTTGTCTCGTCGCTTCGGCCTTGATAGACCAGAGGTCATTTTGACGCTTCGGCCTTAATGATCTCAAGGGGGGAGTATCGCAGGCTTTTCTCCGACACTTCTTTCGCTTCGGCCAGAAGTCGTCGAATTCCGGGGGGGAGTATCATAAGATCTTCCCGACACTTCTGTCGCTTCGGCCAGAAGCTGTCACATTTTGAGCATTGGTGAGACATGACTGATTACGTCAGTCACTCCCAGCAACGCCCCTCAACAAGGACTAGGGTTCTGTCGCTTTACGCCGGACCTCTGGAAGGCATCCATGGTGTGGAGCAAGTGTCTACGTCAAAGTCCTCAAGTCAACATATGGGAGTAGTCGATTTCAGTGGGGAGTAGCCGATTCCAGTGGGGAGTAGCCGATTCCAGTGGGGAGTAGCCCATTCCAGTGGGGACTAGCCCATTCCCCTTGAGTAGGCGATTCCCACCTGAGTAGGCGATTCCCACACCTGAGTAGGCGATTCCCACAAGGAGTAGGCGATTCCCAGCCGTTACTTGAACTGGCCCACAATATTATGGCACCATTAACCGGACGCCATAATGGTGTGGGACCCAGACATTTGAAGGGAAAAACATCCCAAAGACCCTATAAAAGGGGTCCTTGGGGGTCCTCCATTCTCATGTCACCTTGACTCACAACACTCCACACCAGAGAACCAAGGAGCCCGAGTCGCCGACTCCCACACCTGAGTCGCCGACTCCCCTCCACTTGTGCAGGTATTTGACGTAGAGCGCGCGTCGTGGACTTCAAAGCCTCCGGCCCTCCTCGCAACCCCGCGAGCCTACTGGTAGCAGATTTCGTGCTTCATCAGCTGGCGTCGTCTGTGGGACTATCGAACTACGATATCCCGTCGTAATCGCGAATTTTTCTTCGCAAAGTTCGGCTCGATTCCCTTAGGGTGAATCGCTGAATTTGTGTCAAGGAATCTCCGATTCACACAGGAAATCGCCGACTCCACCTAGTGAGTCGTCGATTCCGGGTTATTCTGCTAGCTAAGAGTGTTGTCCACGGCTTGGTTCAAAAGGACCATAAATTGAATCGCCGACTCCACGGGTTAGTCGGCGATTGCTTTAGATTTTTGAGCAAGCGCTGTCAATGCCTTTTTCTCTGGTACTTACAATTTCAAATAGGTTGGATTTTTCATAGAAAATCACCTATCCTCACCTGAGTCGTCGATTCACACTTGAATCGATGATTCCCACATTGAGTAGGCGATTCCCACAATTGAATCGCCAACTCCCACACTGAGTAGGCGATTCCCACACTTGAATTGTCGACTCGGTCATCGTCTTCATTCATCGCTTCGGCTGAATAAGACTACACTGAGTAGGCGATTCCCACAATTGAATCGCCGACTCCCACACCGAGTAGGCGATTCCCACAATTGAATCGCCGACTCCCACATCTAGTAGGCGATTCCCACAATTGAATTGTCGATTCGGTCATCATCTTCACTCATCGCTTCGGCTGAATAAGACCACACATAGCCCAGCTCTTTTACCGAAACGAAAATCCATCGCTTTGGCTGGATTCGCATCGTCGTTTCGGTAAAAGGAAAAAAAAGTATGGGGCTTTTTACCTTTTTTCACTTCCAGTATTTTGTCGGTCCATCTCCGGAATACCCAGATCTGATTTTGGGATTCTACGACCACACTTTACGTGAAAAAAGTTTTCTCTACGAGTACAAAAGAGCAGAATTTCCCAACAGTGCAAGGAATCTTTTCTGGGAAAGGTCTAAACAGGCATCCCGAAAACCACCTCCGGCAGCACGATTTTCTGCAGAAAAATTGCAAAAAACAATTTCGATATTTTTTGCTAATTTCAAACTATGGGGACTAGTAGTACTGCTCAAGGGGGTCACAAAACTACAAAGAAATATTATACGAAATTTTTTCTGTTTTGTGACACCCGGGGGGGGCAGGTACCTACCCATAGCTTCCGACACTTCGGAAGAACTTCCACTCGTAGTCTGTTGCTTCGACCCGATAGAAGCAACCATCCCATTTATGGCTCCTTTTACTAAGGATCAGAAAAAGAAAGCTCTCGTAATTACTACTGAGGTAGGAGCTTCTGGTAGGAGGGTTGGTTCCCGTACTATACCAACCTCCAATATACCACTATCAGCACATAAGGTGCCCTCATCACTACCATCAAATGGGGGAGTGAATCTAACTCCTGCGCTACAAGAGAGGTTGATTAACTTTATAGATTCCATAGAAAAAAGAGTTAGCAACCTCGAGAAAGCGAGGGGCAAGAAGGCCATCACCCGCGAAAGAGCGGATAAATCTAGGTCTTACTATCCTCCATCTACGGAGAGGAGAACAATAATAAGTTGGGCGGAGTCGAGCCGCCCAACCGGAAAAAACCTCGCTATGCTATAGAAGATACATACGAAGATACAAGTTCCCAGTCTGAAACCTCGACTAGTCCTCCTCGATACAGAGAGGAGCTTCTCATCAACAGTTGTGACCATCAAAGTCATGACTCATACTCTCAGTCTGGTAACAGTTATGGCCAAGAAAGCCATAGCTCACACTCTCGGCCCAGTGACAGTTATGACCATAGCCCACGCTCTCAATCCTATGACAATGATGGCAACCAGAGCCACAGTTCACACTCGCAATCAAGTACATCACGCTAGTAGTGAGGAACTATCACCTGTTAAGAGTTAGGATTGGCCAGAGTAACCATGCAGGCTATGCTTCTGTCAGTGGCAACCATCGACCAAAAAATACGTTAATTCTTTTGCTTTGGCTGGATGATACCCGTTGCTCAGACCTAGCTTACGACCCGCGAGTCTAAGCGATGGTTACAAAATCCAATTTACGTCCAGAGTGGCTAAATTGCAATCACAAGTCTAGTTTACGATTTATAAGTCCAAAGTGCGACTTAAGAATCTAAATCGGACTCTCATTTACGAATCTAGCCCCGAGATTCTAAATCTTCGACTACAATCAACGATACCCTCGTTTTTCAATCTATTTTGTCGCTATGGCCTTAATAGACCAAGGATCATTTTGTCGCGTTGGCCTTAATGATCCTATTCCATCTTGTCTCTATGGCCTTGATAAGGAACGAGAGTCACTCTATCACTATGGCCGGAGCTTGACTAATACACCAGGGTTTAAGTCTAGAATTGTAGTCCTAAATTGTAGTCTCTTAGTCTCTATGCTAGTACAAGTTACAAAATAGAATAGTTAGATTTTATTTTTGTGACACTCTTTCCAAATCACTAACTACGACTCTAACTAGAACCCTACATTAGAAATCTATTTTGTCGCTTTGGCCTTAATAGATCCAGGTCCATTTTGTCGCTTTGGCCTTAATGGACCAAGAATTATTTTGTCGCTTCGGCCTCAATAATTCTTCTATCTTGTCGCTTTGGCCTTGATAGACTTGGAGATCATTTTGTCGTTTCGGCCTTAATGATCTCAACCCATCTTGTCGCTTTGGCCTTGATGCAGATCCAAAAGTTGCTCTGTCGCTTCGGCCAGAGTCCAACTACATTAGGGTATAAGTGTAGAGTCTTAGGTAGTTGATAAGTACAAATGAACCCAACCCCAAGAGGTTCTAAGCACCCACAATACAAAAATCTATTTTGTCGCTACGGCCTTAATAGATTTAAATCGTTTTGTCGCTATAGCCTTAACGATCCTACCCTATCTTGTCGCTTTGGCCTTGATGCGGGTCCAAAAGTTACTCTGTCGCTTCGGCCAGAGCTCAACTACACATTAGGGAATGAAATCTAGAATCTTAGGTTCTCAAAAAAGTTCTAAGTCCTATTCCCGATAATTTTTGTATCTCCAACTTATTACGTCAATTAGCTTTGCAAGTCTTAAGTTAGTTGTGAAGTTTAATTTATTTCACGAGTTTAGCCGTAGACTGAGTTACGATTCGTACGACCAAGTCTACGCCCAGAGTGGCTAGCAATAGGGTTAGCAGAGTCTAATTTACGTCCAGAGTGGCTAAATTACGACTTGTGAATCTAGTTTCGGGTCTTAGTTACAATTTAAAGGGTAATTTATATGAAAGATTAGCAAAGAAAAAACAAAAGATAACCCAGTGACAAAAGGTAGTTGATGAAGCACGGAATCTGCTACAAGTGAGCTCGCGGGGTGGCGAGATGGGCCGGAGGCTGTGGAGTCCACGACGCGCGCTCTACATCAAACTCCTGCAGAAGAGGAGGGGAATCGGCGACTCACTTGGGAGTAGGCGATTCTGGCTCCTTGGTTGTTCTAGTGTAGAGTGTGAGTCAAGAAGATGTGTTGTGAATGGAGGACACCCCTAGGACCCCTTTTATAGGGTCCTAGAGGCGTTTCCATTCAATTGTGTGGGGCCCACCCCATTATGGAATCCTATTGAAGGGTGCCATAATGGTGTGGGCCCTCCCGCATAACGGCTGGGAGTCGGCGACTCAGGTGTGGGAGTCGCCAATCCAGGGGTGGAGTCGCCGATTCCTTGGAGGCCAAGTCCTCGGTCTACCAGACCCGAGATCCCTGGCCGGAATCGGCGATACACCCTTGGAGTCGGCGACTTGGTAGTCCCAGTCGGCGATTCCCAAGTGTTGCCTTGGGCTCTTGATGTAGACACGTGCTCCGCACCGTGGAAGCCTTTCCGGGGGTCCGACATATAGCGACGGAACCCTATTCCTTGTTTGAAGGGCGTTGCTGGGAGTGACTGACGTAATCAGGCATGTCTCGCCAGTAGTCAAATATTTCGGAAAATAACTCATTCCAAAAGTTATGTGTCACAATGACACGATTTTCGATGGGGAGTATCACAAACTCTCCTGACACTTTTGTCGCTTCGGCCAGAATTTGTCAAATTTCGAGGGAGAGCATCACAAACTCTTCCGACACTTCTGTCGCTTCGGCCAGAAGTCGTCACATTTCGAGGGGGGAGTATCACAAGCTCTCCCGACACTTCTGTCACTTCGGCCAGGGATCTCGGGTCTGGTAGACCGAGGACTTGGCCTCCAAGGAATCGGCGACTCCACTCCTGGATCGGCTACTCCCACACCTGAGTCGCCGACTCCCAGCCGTTACGCGGGCGGGCCCACACCATTATGGCACCCTTCAATAGGGCACCATAATGGGGTGGGCCCCACTCCATTGAATGGAAACGCCTCTAGGACCCTATAAAAGGGGTCCTAGGGGTGTCCTCCATTCACAACTTCCTCTCTTGACTCACACTCCATACTAGAGCAACCAAGGAGCCCGAATCGCCTACTCCCAAGTGAGTCGCCGATTCCCCTCCTCTTCTGCAGGTGTTTGACGTAGAGTGCGCGTCGTGGACTCCACAGCCTCCGGCTCATCTCGCCACCCCGCGAGCCCACAGGTAGCAGATTCCGTGCTTCATCACGGGTCCGCGAGGAGAAGTCAATATACTTCTTCGAAGAGGACCTGGACGATGTCGTGTAACCTCACGAGGACCCACTCATGATCCAAGCAGACATCGGTCCTGATTCTCGAGTCGAGAGACTGATTGTCGACAGCGGCAGCTCTGCAGATATCCTCTACATGGATACCTTTACCAAGATGGGCCTTAAAAGGGAGGAACTATCTCCCTGTAAGGAAGCCATCTACGGTTTCACTAACATCGCCACCCCAGTGGCCGGTGTTATTGATCTAAAAGTGTCCATCGGTTCCAAGCGAGGAAGGGTTAGCCGAACATGTCGTTTCATAGTAGTGGAGGTAGAATCCACTTTTCATGGCATATTCGAACGCCCCTTCATCCACGGAATCCAAGTAGTCCCGTCTTCTTATCACCAATGCATTCGATACCTAGTAAACGGGTTCGTTGCGACTGTCAAAAGATCATAAAAAGATTCTAGACAAGGGTATAAGAAGGCAACCCAGCTAACAAAACTTAACAACATGCTCGTCCATGCCTCGCCTGACATCGAGGAGAGGGAAAAATTACAACCTGTGGACGAGACTGAGGTATACCAGCTGGAAGGGGGACAAGTGGCGCTAGGGAAGGGGTTAACCCCTGCCTTAACAGCCAAGCTTGTGACTGTCCTGGAGGAGCACCAGGACAGGTTCGTTTGGGAGGGTGAGGCACCAACACAGATTGCACGTCAGATCGTGACGCACAAACTGAACGTCGACTCATCCATTCCAGCTCGACGTCAGAAGCATCGAGTACTCACTTCTGACAGGCGGGAGGCAGCCAATGAGGAAATATCGAAACTCCTAAATGCAGGGCACATTCGGGAGGTTCGATACCCGACTTGGTTGGCCAACCCCGTCCTGGTCAAGAAGCCCAATGGCAAATGGCGTATGTGTATTGATTTCACTGATCTCAATAAAGCATTCCCCAAAGACAGTTACCCGTTGCCATCTATCGACGAACTAGTCGATGGAGTATCCGGTAACGAGCTCCTCTCTATGATGGATGCCCACTCAGGATACAACCAAATCCTGATGCATGAGGCTGATGAGGAAAAAACATCCTTCAGCACGGACTTAGGGACATTCTGTTATAGAGTAATGCCATTCGGCTTAAGAAATGCTGGAGCTACATTCCAACGCTTGATGGACAAGGTTTTCGCAAACCAGATTGGGCGCAACGTTTTCGCTTACGTCGATGACATCCTAGTCAAGTCGTCAAGCATGGAAAAGCACCCTGACGATCTGAGAGAAACCCTTGATACATTAAAGCAGTACGGAATGAAGCTCAACCCAGCCAAATGCGCGTTCGGAATCAAGGAAGGCAAGTTCCTTGGTTTCTATGTAGGTCAGCACGGGATCAAACCTAATCCCGACAAAATCCAAGCTATCCTTGATATGGAAGCCCCCCGCACAATCAGAGAAGTACAAAGACTGAACGGTCGAATCAATGCACTCAGTCGTTTTATATCACAAACGGCTGATAAATGCAAACCGTTCTTCCAATTACTGAAAACTGCGGCTAAGGGTAGTATCACTTGGACACCAGAGTGCGAGGAGGCATTTGCGAAGTTAAAAGCGCACATGTCCTCACTCCCCATGCTGACATCACCCAAAGAGGGAGAGAACCTGTACTTATACATAGCGGCCTCAGAAGAAGCCGTGAGTGCGGTCCTCATTGCGCAGAGGGACAAGGACCAGGTCCCCATATACTACCACTCGAGGCGACTACAAGGTGCTGAATTACGATATTCTCCCATCGAGAAGATCGTATTTGCAGTAATACATGCTTGTCGTCGTTTTCGAGCTTACTTCTTAGCGCACACGATTATAGTACTAACATCGTATCCTTTGTGTCGTCTACTTCACAAACCCGACATCTCGGGGAGGTTGACCAAATGGGCAATCGAACTTAGTGAATTCGACTTGGACTTCCGACCAGCCACTGCCATCAAGGGGCAAGCTGTGGCGGATTTCATTGTCGAACTCACACAGCCCAGTTTGACCCAATTCGGTTGTAGAAGTGGACGGCTCGAGTTGCAGCACAAGCTTGGGTATCGGAGTGAAAATCCATAGCCCGGATGGAAAAAACTACGAACACTCGGTACGACTTCACTTCCCGGCTTCTAACAACGTCGCGGAATATGAAGCGGCCATACACGGCCTGAAGCTGTTAAGAACTCTCGGCGCTGAGAATGTCACGCTCCGCATTGACTCCCAACTCGTGGCTTGGCAAACCACTGGTGAATTCGCTTGTAAGGAACTACAAATAACCAAGTATGTGGAAGCGATGGTAGCTCTCACCAAACAATTCGCCAAGTTCAAGATCGAGCAGATCCCTCGAATCCAAAATTCACCCGCTGTCGCTTTGGCACGTTTAGCGTCAGCTTGGGAGGGAGGGCAGCGCGAGATTCTAGTGTGCTCTTGATGAAGCACTGAATCTGCTACCAGGGCTCGCGGTGGTGCGAGGTGATGCAGGAGGCTATGGAGTCCACGACGCACGCTCTACGTCAAATACCTGCAAGTGGAAACTAGGCGATTCTAGTGAGAATCGGCGAGTTTCGTAGTGATGCTCTGGTGTGAGAGAGGAACTTGAATCGTTCCTTTGAGTGTCCCCTTGAGACCCTTTTTATAGGATCTCGGAGGGCGCAATCAAAGGCGGACATCGCGCCTATGGTCATATATGGTAACATTTATGACGTTGGCTGACGGCGAGTAACGGTCGTTAGTCGCCGATTCAGGTATGGAAGTCGCCTAGTTAGGGCTAACTCGCCGAGTCTCAAGTTCCACCAGCTTGTTCTCATTCTGCTCTTCCACCTCAATGAACGATTGGGCTTGCTGGAAGAGGTCAGGTAGAGTCTCCACCTTATGGAGAGTAAGATGCTGGGCCAGAGGGGAGTAGGGTACAAGCCCTTTTGTGTATCCCGCTATGGCCAGACTTGGGATTAAATCGCTCACTTCTGTCATCATTGAAGTGAACTTGATAGTGTAATCCCTTAACGACAGCTTGTTCTGTCGTAGTGCCAGCAGTGCGTTGGCACTGTGTTTGATCCTAATCATCCCC
>LFYR01001989.1:8387-24622 GCA_001185155.1 Zostera marina
AGACATTCGTGAAAGAGATCGTGGTACCTCAATTCAACGATACTAGTGTTGATTGCTGTAGAGATACAGATACTTCCAATGAAATAGAACATAAGTTGGTAAATGTTTCGATTTCAAACCAGAAATCTTTGGAAATTGTGAACATCCTAAATGGTGATGTGAGCAAGGCTTCAAAAGGTAAGCAGTAACCTTGGTAAGAAACGAGTTTTAGAGAGAAGCAGCTGCAGAGCTAAACCAACAACAAATCAACAATACAGCAGTTTGGGGGTATGGGAGGAGGAGAGATTGGGGAAGAAATTGGAGGAGGAGGAGGAGAAATCGATAGTATTGGGGAAGAAGATTGGGGGAAAGAAATTTATATAATATATAAATATTGTGAAATTTATATATTAACCCTTAAAAATATTAATATATTGTGAAAATTATACTAAACCCCCTATAAAAAATTTAATTACATATAGGTCCTCCAAAAATTTCCAAATTTTAGGGGGGGCAATTGCCCTCCCTTGCCCCCCCTGGATACGCCCCTGGTTCTGAGTAGACACGAAAAATTGAAAATATTCACATTTCAATAGCTCAAGATGTCCTTAATTTAATAGTTCGAAATATAAATTTTTTTAGAAGGTTACTAACACCAAAGGGGTGACCAAAAGGTTAGAACTTTCAGAGATAATTATGAATTGATTTATATATATTCATTGGCGTTGATATTTACAAATGTAATTTTACTATTTCTCAACAAAAACTTATTTAATATCCGTCTTTAAAAATCGAATTCGCTTGATAATTGCGGATATCCGAATTATAAACGCAGTTTGTTCCGAATTCACCTCTGAATGAGGCTAATTGGAAGCTAGGATTACTGCAGTCGTGAGATAGAAAGAAAGAGGAAGAAAAGCAGGTAGCAATCTGCTTTAATTTTCTGTAAAGAAAATCACTTGTTATTATTTTTGTTAAATGTATTACAAGTATTTATATCACTCTCTTTACAACAACTCTCTTTTATAAAATAACTAATTCTGTTGGTTAGACTTTATCCTTGTTGATCCTGGACTAACGGTGAGCTTAAGTCTGCTGTAGAATATGTAAAAGGTCCTCCAATTCCTTCCTATTATATGTTAGTCCAGAATAAATAAAATACTACATATTAAGATTATATTGTATTATAATCTGATTTGATTATTATTGTAGATGAACAATGTCTTGTACGAATAAATATAAATTGATCTGATTAATGGACTATTAATTAACTTTATTAAAAATGATTTTATACTTTTATAATTTTATTTTAAGGTTTTTATAAAAAATTATCCGGATTCGAATTTTTTGGATATCCGGAAATCTATCCGAATTCGGATTCGAATTTTTATATCCGGATATTATTGGGACTCTCCAGACATTATCTGGACTAGGATTCGCATACCAAGGTATCCGAACCATATCTGATCGATATACATGCCTAGGTAACGGTTTCCGATAATATAGACTATAGTCATACTATAGATTCTGAAATAAAAATAATAATCCAAAAAACCCTCACAACGTATTAGATATAATGGGACATTTTATAAAGTAACTGTTCTTTATTTATTCATAGTATGATAACAAGCATGATGCAAAAATGATACAGCAAACAACACAGATTAACAGTTACACGTACTTCCTCAAGACGAAATAGTGTTTACTGTTGAACACCATATTTACAAGTAGTAACACATGATTTGACATCATTTATACACTTATGCTCATTACTACAATCATGGTCGAAAGCAACGTCGCAACTGTCATCAATACAGGTCACGTATGTAGATAGACAATTTTTATCCACACACTCCTTAAATCCCTGCTGCCCTGACTGCCCATTCACATATGTTGTTGCCGAACCCAACACAATCAGAAAAAACAGAAATGGAAGCAATGAAGTCATATTAATTTTGAGATAACTTGAAATGTGAAAAGATATTGGCTGAGTTTATAATTGTGTTATAACTTGTATTTATAATCAAGTAACCTCCAAATTAATTTATTGAATTACTTTTTCTCAAAGCAATACAAAGTTACGTGGGTGCACGGTAATGAATTGTATTTTATTTCCTTTTTAAATGGTCATCTTTTGTCAATATCATATGTTATAGGGAATTTTTAAACATTAATAACACTTCTAGTCGTCTAGAGATGGAGAAGAATGAATAGTTCAGAAATTTTCACTGCAAAAATTGTAAATAACAATATATATATTTTCAAAAAATATTAGATATGAATGAAATTGTGTCTACTCATGATGCGATCTCAGTCGCTACGCAGATATCGGAGGCGCCGTCGAAACTATCCTTGCCAGAGCAGCATCTCCGGTGGAGATTGGGGCCGATGAGAAGGAAGATAGACTAATTTCTGAATTTCAAGGCAGTTTAGCAATCGAGCTAGGGTGAGTCCTGTGTGGACCAAAGATTATATCATGGAAAATTAACATCAAACCCAAATTTGGACAAGTTGCGTATTAGTCTATTTATTTTATTATTATTTTGATTTGGTTGTAAGTTTAAATACAATTTTGGAATCTTAAAAAAATAAGAAAAAATTCAGTAAGAAATATTTCCAAATAAAAAAAAAACGTTATCATATATTCATATCCCATCCACCAAAAATGCAGCCAGCATCACCTCCCGACGCGTCGAGTACTTTCGGATCATCCCTTCTTTTCGACGATCATCTTCAGACGCATGCTAGCCGGAGTACGATCTCGTCGCATTGAGCTCTCCATAGATTTGGTTTAACAACCATTATCTACCAGAACTAAGGATCAATTTCAGGAGTCTATATCCGATGCTCTCTGTCTTGGGCCCCACAACATCTGGGTCCATTCAACAAGTATACTCCTATTGTCCACCGCTGCGGAGTTGGAGTACCCTTATCCTTTTAGCGTTGTTTCTATGTTTCAATTGTGATTCTTTTGTTCGGAACGACAACCGGCGAACCATCCGCCAAGCTATCCACGCTTTATACTTCAAGTGCTTTCGTGTGCTTCCTGTGCCGAAACTGATGAGCGAAATTTTGCTCGCCTCTGTCATGTCATTGTCGCAGTTTCAAGCTGCTTTTTATGATTATATACGGGGATTTTCCAACATGTGTTGGAGTCTGCATATCCCTGCATCAGCGAGCTTATTTTTCTATTATTTCAAGCTGAATAAAGCCTCGAACACCCAAGATCGTATTGGTGTATCGCGGAGGTTTCATATCGGAATCTGATTACTGACATTCTGACTAACTATGGAAAGTGTACGCACGAGTTTCTGTTTGTCAAATCTGATTTCGTCCCCGGGAGTCAAGAAGCCGTGTGGATCAGTGCAAATCGCGTGCACATGGATGTCTCCTACCCGTTATCGGCGCAGGAGATAACTTATACTGAAACCATTGCGAAGGCCTTGCTCGCACATGGGTTTCCTCACGGGGTTCCCTTTCTTTCTGTGCGAGAGGGAAGATTTTGACTTTTCTGATGAGAACATGTTGCATGGCGATGCAGATGGGATCGATTGCCCAACAGGGAAGAAGCGGAAGGCCTTGCAACATGTCGACGCCTTGCTACCGTACGAAGTTATCCGTGCAAGGCGCGACAAATTGGATGCTCTCAGGAATGCCGAGAGTTCAAGACCGAGTACCCGTCGTGTTTTTAAGACGGGCTCGTCTTCTCGTGCACCTTCTTGCCCACCTTCTGCCCCGTCATAGGGGGTGTGCCTCCTTTTAAGCCCTTTGAAGCTGGGTTTAATTATCCGGAGATCTTCTTGGACACCACAGTTCGTGTTGAAGCTATGAAGCTGTTGCGAAAGATATTCGGCGATTGGCTGAGCGACCAACTTCATCAAGCTCTTCTTTCTGTAAGTTACAGACTTGTATGTTAAAATTAATTTACTTTTTTTTTTTGTTTAACATTTTGTTTTATTTTTTTTGCAAGCTTCCTATCTCTCTTATGCAATCCACGGGTGTCAATTGCGAGTTGACACCATTCATGAGCAACGAAAGTACACCGAGCTGTATAACAACTATAAAGAACTCAAATTCTCGATTCAGACGGTGAATTGCGAGAATCGAGATCTGAAAATAACCCGTGACAAGACGATTCCTGCTCTAAAAGAGGAGCTTCGCCAACAAACTGATCTTTATCAATCTTCGGCGAAGAATTTGTTGGATTGCAAAGAAGATTTATCTAAGTTGAAGATATCTTCCGCAGCTACTGAGGCTGCTTTGAGAGTTGAGATTGACTCACTGAAGAGTCAACTTGCGAGCGAGATAGGAGAAACCGTGGTCCGTGATGGCCATTTTAAAGAATTTGAAATACCCCTGAGATTTTAAAAATTCACCAAGGCAGGGGGTGTAGGAAAAATACCCCTGATATTTTGAAAATTCACCAAGACAAAGAGTGTAGGAAAAATACTCCTGAGATTTTAAATTCACCGAGTCGGAGAGGTGTCGCAAAATAACCCCGACAAGAAACAAAATCCTCCAAAGTAAGGAGGCTTGGGGTTGTAGGAGCCTTTTGGTCACATCACCAGGAAAAATAAAATACTCCAAAGTAAGGAGGCACGGGGTGTAGGGGACTTTCGGTCACATCGATCACCAGGAAAGATAAAATCCTCTTAAATACAGAGGCCTTAGTGGTGCAGAGGCCTTTCGGTCACACCACCAAGGGGAATTAAATCCTCCAAGAAAGAAAGGTCTCGAGTGTGCAGGAGCCTTTTGTTCACAATATCGGGGAAACCTATGGTGATACAGGATCTTTGAGGATCACGCCACAGGGTAGGTTCCCTTTATCTATGGAAGCAGTAGTACGAGGGATCTTAATAATAGATGGTATGAGGACGGAATGAACCGCATCACTAAGAGAAGTTTGGACTCCCACAGTTACCGAACGCGGTGATTTCCATACCTGAATCGCCGATTTACGACCGTTACTCGCCGCCAGCCTACGCCATAACGGGCCATAAATGCGGCCAAATATGGCAACAGGCGCGATGTCCGCCTTTGATCACGCCCTCCGAGACCCTATAAAAAAGGTCCCAAGGGGACACTCAAAGGCACAACACAAGTTCCCTCTCCACTAGAGCAGCACTAAAAGAATAGCCGATTCTCTCCTTGCAGGTATTTGACATAAAGCGCGCGTCGTGGACTCTAGAGCCTCTGGCATCACTTCGCATCACCGCGAGCCCCTGGCAGCAGATTCTGTGCTTCATCAACTGACGTCGTCTATGGGACTACCGAACCACCGGTATCCCGTCGTAATCGCGAATTTTTTGTTGTTGCAAAATCCGGCTTGATCTCTCCCGGAGGGATCGCTGACTTTGTCAACTAAATCGTCGATTTAGATCAACAATAGCCGATTCTCGTCTGAAGTCCGATTAATCTCCCTAAATCGCCGACTTAGTCTTAAGAATCGCCCAATCTGGAATATCATCTGCTAGCTAAGAGTGCTATCCACGACTCTGTTCAAAAACTCCCCAAAGTCAAAAGTCGCCGATTTAGACCTTTAAATCGTCGATTTTTCTTTGTTTTTTGAACAAGCTCGGTCAAGTCACCTCATCGCTTCGGAACTACCCCGCTTTTGTTAAAATGGTTATCATCGAAAAGCAAAAGCACCCTTACGCCACGAGAAGTAAGGGTAAAATGCTAGCAACAGTTGAGCTGGAACAGGGCGAGCAATCTCGGCCGAACAGGCCCGGCAATGCTCAAACTGACCAAACAAACTCGGTTCCTCCACACGAGGAACACTTGGTACAGAAGGACCCCTCCACTCTGGAAGAGAGGTTGTTTAACTTCATGGAAAATATGGAGAGAAGAATGAGCAACCTCGAACAAGCGAGGAGTCAAAGTACCATCATCCGCGAAAGGGCGGATGAGTCAGGGTCTATCTATTCTCCATCTGCGGAGAAGACAAAACAGAGTTCCCGTCTCAAGACAAAGACGGGACCCAGTAGGAGTCGCTCCGAAAGGACTCTTACCACTCGGTTCGTGGAGGATCTTCGTCAGAAACTAGCCGACGATCCAGTCGTCGGCAATCCCCACGAAATTCTAAGGATCAAAAGCGCCCCCTTTCACGTGGACCTTTTGAAAGGATCCTTTCTACCGACCTGACGGGTACCCAGGATTGAAGCGTATAATGGTTCGAGTGATCCAAAAGATCACATCAATCTCTACCTCAACATCTTGGAACCGCAGACCACCGATAATGGGTTGTTGTGTCGGGCATTCCCCGGTACTATGAAGGACAACGCTTATCGGTGGTTCTCTGGTCTGCCAGCTGGCTCTGTCACCAACTTTGCAGATCTTTCTTCAAAGTTCATCGCCCAATATGTGGGGATGATAAGAATCAAACACAGTGCCAACGCACTATTGCCAACCCAACTATCTCTTCAGGATTGCACAATCAAGTTCACTACAATGATGACAGAAGTGAACGACCTAATCCCAAGTCTGGCCATAGCGGGATACATCATAGGACTGGTGCCTTACTCCCTTTTGGCTCTGAATCTGACTCTCAACAAGGTGGAAACTCTACCCGACCTCTTCCAACGGGCTCAAACGTACATTGAAGTGGAAGAGGAGAATAAGAACAAGCTAGCGGAACTTGGGACCCCTGGCTTTAAAAAACCAAAGTTTGAGAAGAAGGGGTATGCTGGAAAAAACAATTTCAATGGCACCCCTAGTAGGTACACCGACAACAAGGATGAAACTTTCAAAAAAGAGTTGATGCCGAAACATGACAATAAGGTATACCAGACCTCAATGAAGCAGTCGCCAAAGGGTGCACCTCAACAATGGAGGGACTTCACCCCGCTAACCATCAGCAAGGGCGAACTGTTTGAGAAGTTAAAGAGTCGAGTGGACCTGCTCGCTCCTCGCTCTTTAGACCCTGCGACCAAAGGTAGCTGTAAGAAAGGTGGAAAATACTGCAAATTCCACAAAGACCACGACCACCTAACATGCCATTGCAAGGAATTCTCGGGCTTTGTCGAGCAACTGATCTCGAAGGGAAAACTTGGCAACTTCGTCAAGGGACCCCGAGGAAGGGACACTTGCAAATCTAACCCGAAGGGGAAGCGTCCACATTCTCCTTCTCCAGATAGCGACAGCAGCGAGGATCGCCAACGGAAAACCATCAATATGATATATGGTGGTGGTTCCGTTGGCCAGAACAGAGGGTATGCCCGGAAGGTGCTGATGTCACAATCAACACCTCGAGACAACGGAAAACGGGTCCGCGAGGAGAAGTCTGTATGTTTCTCTGAAGAGGACCTGGACGATGTTCTGCAACCTCACGAGGATCCACTCGTGATCCAAGCAGACATCGGTCCCGATTCCCGAGTCGAGAGGATGAGTGTCGATAGCGGCAGTTCCGCGGACATCCTCTATATGGACACTTTCACCAAGATGTGTCTTAAAAGGGAGGAGCTATCTCCCTACAAGGAAGCCATCTACGGTTTCACTAACATCGCTGTCCCAGTTGCCGGTGTTATTGATTTGAAAGTCTCCATTGGTTCCAAGCAAGGGAGGGTCAGTCGGACTTGTCATTTTATAGTGGTAGAAGTAGAATCCACTTTCCATGGCATTTTCGGACGACCCTTCATTCATGGAATCAAGGAAGTCCCGTCTTCTTATCACCAGTGCATACGATACCCAGTAAAGGGGTTCGTCGCAACAGTCAAAGGATCACAAAAGGATTCTAGACTAGGGTATAAGAAGGCTACCCAGCTGACAAGGTTAAATAATATGCTCGTCCATGCCCCACCCGACATTGGGGAGAGGGAGAAATTATAACCTGTGGATGAGACCGAAGTGTTTCAGCTGGAGGGGGGGCAGGTGGCATTAGGAAAGGGGCTACCCTCTGACCTAAGGGCCAAGCTTGTGATTGTCCTGGAGGAGCACCAGGACAGGTTCGTTTGGGAGCAGGATGAGGCACCGACACAGATTGCGCGTCAAATCGTGACGCACAAACTCAATGTCGACCCATCCATTCCAGCTCGACGTCAAAAACGTCGAGTGCTCACTTCTGACAGGCGGGAGGCAGCCAATAAGGAAATATCGAAACTCTTGAATGTCGGACACATTCGGGAGGTCCGATATCCGACTTGGCTAGCTAACCCCGTCCTCGTCAAGAAACCTAATTGCAAGTGGCGCATGTGCATTCGTGAGACATGCCTGATTACGTCAGTCACTCCCAACAACACCCTTCAACAAGGACTAGGGTTCCGTCGCTTTATGCCGGACCCCCGGAGAGTTCCACAAATGCGGAGGAAGTGTCTACGTCAAGTACTCAAGGAAACACCTGGGAATCGCCGACTGGGACTACCAAGTCACCGACTGCAGGGGTGAATCGCCGACTCTAGGCCTCGTGATCAGTTCTGGTAGACTGCCAACCTGGCTCATGGAGAGTCGGCGACTCCACCTCTGAATCGGAGATTCCCATACCTGAGTCGCCGATTCCCAGCCGTTACTTGGGAGGGCCCACGTCATTATGGAACCCTTCAATAGGGCACCATAATGGGGTGGGCCCCACGCTAATGAATGGGGAAACGTCCCCCAGGACCCTATAAAAGGGGTCCTTGGGGGTCCTCTACTTTCAAGTCATTCGCACTTGACCACATCACACCAGAGCAATCCAAGGAGCCCGAATCGCCTACTCCCAAGAGAGTCGCCGATTCCCCTCCACTTCTGCAGGTACATTGACGTAGAGCGCGCGTCGTGGACTCCAAAGCCTCCGGCCCTCCTCGCAACCCCACGAGCCTACTGGTAGCAGATTCCGTGCTTCATCAGCTGGCGCCGTCTGTGGGACTATCAAACTTCGATATCCCGTCATTTCGCAAAGTTCGGCTCGATTCCCTTAGGGTGAATCGCTGACTTTGTGTCAAGGAATCTCCGATTCACACAGGCAATCGCCGACTCCACCTAGTGAGTCGCCGATTGCGGGTTATTCTGCTAGCTAAGAGTGTTGTCCACGGCTTGGTTCAAAAAGGCCATAAGTTGAATCGCCGACTCCACATAGGGAGTCGCAGATTATTCCTTTAGCTTTTTGAGCAATTGTTGTCAATGCCTTTTGCTCTGGCACTTTCACTTCCATATAGGTTGGATTTTTCATGGAAAATCACCTATCCCCATCTGAATCGTCGATTCCCACTTAAATCCACGATTCCACACTGAGTAGGCGATTCCCACAATTGAGTCACCGACTCCCACACTGAGTAGGCGATTCCCACAATTGAATTGTCGATTCGGTCATCGTCTTCATTCATCGCTTCGGCTGAATAAGACCACACTGAGTAGGCGATTCTCATAATTGAATCGCCGACTCCCACACCGAGTAGGCGATTCCCACAATTGAATTGTCGATTCGGTCATCGTCTTCATTCATCGCTTCGGCTGAATAAGACCACACATAGCCCAGCTCTTTTACCGAAACTAAAATCCATCGCTTTGGCTGGATTCGCATCGTAGTTTCGGTAAAAAAAAATGTGGCTTTTTACCTTTTTTCATTTCCAGTGATTTTGTCGGCCTACCTCCGGAATACCCAGATCTGATTTTGGGATTCTACGACCACACTTCACGTGAAAAAAGTTTTCTCTACGAGTACAAAAGAGCAGAATTTCCCAAAAGTGCAAGGAATCTTTTCTGGGAAAGGTCTAAACAGGCATCCCGAAAACCACCTCCTGCAACACGATTTTCTGCAGAAAAATTGCAAAAAAAATTCGATATTTTTTGCTAATTTCAAACTTTGGAAACTAGTAGTATTGCTCAAGGGGGTTACAAAACTACAAAGAAATATTATACAAAAATTTCTCTGTTTTGTGACACCCGGGGGGGCATGTACCTACCCATAGCTTCCGACACTTTGGAAGAACTTCCACTCGTAGTCTGTTGCTTCGACCCGATAGAAGCAACCATCCCATTTATGGCTCCTTTTACTAAAGATTATAAAAAGAAAGCTCTCGCCATTGCTACTGAGGTAGGAGCTTCTGGTAGGAGGGTTGGTTCCCGTACTATACCAACCTCCAATATACCACTATCGACACATGAGGTGCCCTCATCACTCCCATCAAATGGGGGTGTGAACCTAACTCCTGCGCTATAAGAGAGGTTGATTAACTTTATGGATTTCATAGAAAAAAGAGTTAGCAACCTCGAGAAAGCAAGGGGCAACAAGACCATCATCCGCGAAGGAGCGGGTAAATCTGGGTCTTACTATTCTCCATCTGCGGAGAAAAAGAGGAAATCTCCAGTGCCTCCTAAAGCAAAGACTGGACCTAGCAAGAGTCGCACTCACAAGACTCTTACAACAAAGTTCGTGGAAGATCTCCGTCGGAAGCTGGCCGACAATCCGGTCACCTGCAATCCGATCGAGCTCTTGAGAATCAAAAGCGCTCCTTTTCACAAGGACCTTTTGAAAGAATCTTTTCCACCAACCTGGCGGGTGCCCAAGATAGAAGCGTATGACGGTTCGAGTGATCCAAAAGATCACATCAACCTCTACCTTAGTGTCTTGGAACCGCAGACCACGGATAGCGGACTGTTGTGTCGGGCATTCCCCGACACTCTCAAAGGCAACGCTTATCGGTGGTTCTCTGGTCTGCCAGCTGGCTCAGTCTCCAGCTTCGCGGACCTCTCTTCGAAGTTCATCGCCCAACATTTGGGGATGATCATAATAAAACACAATGCCAACGCATTGCTGGCATTACGACAGAACAAACTGTCTTTAAGGGATTACACGATTAAGTTCACTTCGATGATGACAGAAGTGAACGACCTAATCCCGAGTCTGGTCATAGCGGGGTACATGAATGGGCTAGTACCCTACTCCCCTTTGGCCCAGAACCTTACGCTCCATAAAGTGGAGACCCTCCCCGACCTCTTCCAACGAGCTCAATCGTTCATTGAGATAGAAGAGGAGAACAATAATAAGTTGGACGGAGTCAACCCACCCAGCCGGAAAAAACCTCGCTATCCTAAAGAAGATACATACGAGGATACAAGTTCCCAGTCTGAAACCTCGACTAGTCCTCCTCGATATAGAGAGGAGCTTCTCATCAGCGGTTATGACCACCAAAGTCATAACTCATACTCTCAGTCTGGTAACAGTTATGGCCACGAAAGCCATAGCTCACACTCTCGACCCAGTAACAGTTATGACCATAGCCCACGCTCTCAATGCTATGACAGTGATGGCAACCAGAGCCACAGTTCACACTCGCAATCAAGTGCATCACGCTAGTAGTGAGGAACTATCACCTGTTAAGAGATAGGATTGGCCAGAGTAACCATGCGGGCTATGCTTCTGTCAGTGGCAACCAGCGACCAAAAAACACGTTAATTCTTTTGATTGTCGCTCATACTATATATTCTCATGTATTCTCAATAGCGATATTATTCTAAATAAATCTCTCTTTAATCCATAGAGATATATGCAGTATCATATTTAGAATAATCACCCGTCGCTTCAAACGGATCAATCATTCATCGCTTCGGCTGAATGACGTTCGTCTCTTCAAACTCATATATCGTCCATCGCTTTGGCTGGACGACACCCGTCGCTCAAACCTAGCTTACGACCCACGAGTCTAAGTGATGGTCACAAGTCATGGTCACAAATCATGGGTCACAAATCATGGTCACAAATCATGTCCTAAGTACAAATGAACCTAACCCCAAGAGGTTCTAAGTACCCACAACACATACGATTCAGCCCCATCTTGTCGCTATGGCCTTGATGAGGGTAAAAAGTTACTCTGTCGCTTCGGTCAGAGTTCAACTACACATTAGGGAATGAAATCTAGAGTCTTAGGTTCTCAAAAAATCCTAAGTCCTATTCCCGATAATTTTTGTATCTCCAACTCATTATGTCACTTAGTTTTGCGAGTCTTGGTTAGTTGTGAAGTTTAATTTATTCGCGAGTTTAGCCATAGACTGAGCTACGATTCGTACGACCAAGTCTACGCCCAGAGTGGCTAGCAATAGGGTTAGCAGAGTCTAATTTACGTCCCGAGTGGCTAAATTACGACTTGTGAATCTAGTTTCGGGTCTTAGTTACAATTCAAAAAATAAATTAAATAAACAATTAATTAAGAAAGCAAAATAATTGATTGAGTTCCAAAAAATTACAAAAATATCAAAACATTACAAAAGGGGGAGTATCACGAGCTCTCCCGACACTGCTGTCGCTTTGGCCAGAAGTCGTCAAAATCCTCACAATTACCCAAAACTTAGGAGTCGGCGATTGGGACACCCAGTCTCCGACTCAGGGTAAAACAACATCACATTTCCAGGACACAAGCTCTCTCAGACACTTCTGTCGCTTTGGCCAAAAGTTGTCACGTTCCATGAGGGAGTATCACAAGCTCTCTCTGACACTTCTGTCGCTTCGGCCAGAAGTCGTCACGTTTCAAGAGAGAGTATCACAAGCTCTCTCAAACATCAGGGTTCAAACTTAAGTTGTAATTGTAAATTACGAACGTAACCCTCGAGTTTGAAATATTTGCATCTTTCGGATTTTTTCATTCGCGCTATCTTTTACAACTCTACATTAATCTGGAGGTATAAATTATCCGTAAATTTAACCATAGGCTGAGCTACGATTCGTACGACCAAGTTTACGCCCAGAGTGGCTAGCAATAGGGTTAGCAGAGTCTAATTTACATCCAGAGTGGCTAAATTACGACTTGTGAATCTAGTTTCGGGCCTTAGTTACAATTTAAAGGGTAATTTATATGAAAGGTTAGCAATAAAATAAAAGATAGCCCATTAACAATCGCTTCAAGAGGGAGTATCACAAACTCTCTCTCCCGACACTTCTGTCGCTTCGGCCAGAAGTCGTCAAATTTCGAGGGGGAGTATCACAAACTCTCCCGACACTTCTGTCAATTTGGATAGAAGTCGTCACATTTCGAGGGGAGGTATCACAAACTCTCCCGACACTTCTGTCAATTTGGATAGAAGTCGTCACATTTCAATAGAGAGTATCACAAATACTCCCGACACTTTTGTCGCTTCCGCCAGAAGTCGTCACATTTTCAATGGAGAGTATCACAAGTGATTAAGCACGGAATCTGCTACCAGTAGGCTCGCGCGGTTGCGAGGAGGGCCGGAGGCTTTGAAGTCCACGATACAAAATTAACGGAATTTCCGTTACAAATACTATTTGTAACGGAAATTCCGTTAACTTTGGTCCGAGACAAAATTTCCGTTACAAATACCAAAATCCGTTACAAAAATCCGTTACAAATACTCTGAAGTTAAAGTTAACGGAACGAAAAATCCGTTACAAAATTTTTAAGTATTTGTAACGGAAATTCCGTTACAAATGAAAAAAATATCATTTGTAACAGAAATTCCGTTACAAATTTTTTTTTGCAAAAAAAAATTCAAAAATTCCAGTGCCACTGGAAATCCAGTATTCCTGTAAATTAAATGCAAAATCCTGTAAAATCATTTTAAATTCCTGTAAATTCATTCAATTAATATTAATTCCTGTAAATTCATTCAATTAATATTAATTCCTGTAAATTCATTCAATATTCAACAAATATTTAATACAAAAACAACATTCAAGAAAATTAACATTCAACAAAACTAACATTCAACAAAACTAACATTCAAGAAAACTAACATTCAACAAAAATAACATGGAAGACCTATTTCGATGGAGGAGTTTGATATCTTTGATCGCTCTGACCTGCATTAATACTTCTATCTTGCAACGATCCACGATCTGATGATTGTGGAGTTGTATTTGATTGGGATAAAACTGTTTTCTTCAGGTCTTCAAACATATCAAACATTTCATCATATTTCCTTTTTAAAATTTGATTATCCTGTAAAACATTTAAGATTCATTTATATTTATGTATTACTTTAAAATTTTATTGACTTTCGTACACATACCTCTATTAACTTCTCTATTTGATCGTTAATTTTTTCTTTTCCTTTTTCTTTTTCTTTCTCAATAGATCTTGCATTCATTTCAATTGAAAATCTGGTAGAAGCAGTGCTCGACTCAGCAAATGATCCTCCACCAAGTCCAATGTGCCTCCCTTTTTTGCTTTGAATAAATTTTGAAATGCATTTTTGTTGAATCACCTAAATGTGAAAAATAATATATAAGAAAATAAAACATTTGAATAATTTGAAATAGTAAAATAATTTAAAACATACATCTTCATCCGTTGTTGGACGTAATTCTTGAATTTCATCACTTTTGTAATATTCAGACACGTTTCTCTATAAAATAAGTAATAAGCTATGAGTAGATCAATAAACTACTATTTATAAACATTATAAAATAAACTAAGACTTACAACGACTTCGTTGTCAGTACCAGAAGAATGAATCAATACATTGATTCGTGATGCCTCAATGCCTTCGCGTTGCAGATTTTCTCTTATTGCATTGAAAGGAATTGACTCTGTTTTATGATTTAGTATCTTCTTTGTCCGGTTTGTTTTGTTTATTTTAGATTTTCTCTGCGAATTCATATACAACGTTAAACAACTTACAATATAAAATAGTAAATAATTGAAGTATGGATGTATAAAAAACAATACCTTAAATTCTTCTGTAGTCCATAATTCTTCCACACACTTTTCGAAAGTGAATTGATCAATGTATGGAGGAAGACTAGCATACATCCTTTCAGTTGATTCATCATCAACAAATGGATCAAAGTATTTTTCCTTTATATAGTTTCGATAACGCCTCCAAGTATTGTTGAGTTTGAATTTGATGTATTGATGAGCATTTGGGTAACCGTCTAAATCAAAATCAACCTATATAATAAAAATTGAAAAATTATTCGACTAAAAAAAATCTAAATCAGAAAATAAAATAAAACATACCTCAATGTACTCGAATGCTTGTCGAAAGCTCTGAAATGTTTGTTTCGGCCAGTTCACATTCAATGGAAAAATTGTATGCATTTTTGCGACTCTATTGATCATAGCATTAAATTTCTTACGCAGATGCCCAGTTGGTTGCATGTGCGTTGGCTCCCATTTTATTTTATATCTTTCACCTTGTTTGGGGTGATCTTCCGGATGATCTAAGTTTCTACCTCTTCTATTTGGTAGACTAAATTCTGAAATAAAAAATAATGAGTCAATAAATACACATAAATCAATCAATTATATAATATACACATCGATTATAATTAGTTAGTTACCATCATTATCTCTGAGGTCCGAGTCGGAGTCGGAATTAGATTCACCCATTGTTGTTGGTACTTGAGTAGTTGGAGTACTCGAACCTTGAGGAGTTGGAGTTGGAATTTGATTTGGAGTTGGAGTTGGAGTACTTGAACCTTGAGGAGTTGGAGTTGGAATTTGAGTTGGAGTTAGAGTTGGATTCGAAATTGGAGTTGGAATTTGAGGAGTTAAAGTACTTGAAGTCGAAGTTGCAGTCGGAACATGAGTACTTGAAGAAGGTTCTTCATGGTCGACAGAACTTCGCGTAAGTCGTCGTTTTTTACTAACCAATGTTTTTTTGGGTGTCATTTATAATCTGTGAACACAACAAAATATTCAGCACTTAAAATCAATAAAAACAGAAAAATAAATAAAATAAAAAATTACTCACAAATAATATATAAGAAATCCATAATTAGGCACTACAAATCTCTAGGTGGCCTTTTCAATACAATACTCCAATCTAATTTTTTAGGATCATCCACATAGAAACATTGTTGTGCTTGTGCTGCCAAGATAAATGGTTCATCTTGGTGCTTTAATCGTTTAGTGTTTATAGATATAATACCAAACATATCAACTTGTATCCCATTTGTAGATTGGCCATCAAACCAATTGCAATGAAAGAGTGTTTCTACATGATTTGGTCCATATTGTAGTTCAATAACATAATTTAATCTTCCATAATAGTTTTGTTTATTCACTATTGGGTTTACATCTCTAACACTTAAATAACATGATGTCTCGGCCGACACTAAAATCCCATCATTTTGAGTCTTTAGTTTCACCGAACTCGACGTAGAAAGAAACTTAATACCATTCATTCTATATCCTTTGAATTTTTTCATATCTATATTTGGACCACGTGAAAGTCACCAAATGCTAAATTTTACTTTAGGACATGTATCTATATGATCTTTGAACCATCTTGGAAATTTTTCATGATGCTTTCTTTCTATATGTTTGGGATTCATTCCCAGATAACTGCGACGAATGACATCCACATGAAGTTCTCTAAAACTC
>LFYR01001995.1:3331-15621 GCA_001185155.1 Zostera marina
AATCCATGAGGCGGAACGACCGGAGTCGCCGACTCAACCTCTCTGTCAGGAAAGGGAATTGGCGACTCGACGGTGTTCAACGCCACGTCGAGGTTGTCAGTTAGCATTTCAGCTATGAGAGCTGACGTTTCATCTTCGGACAAAGGGGAATCGGGGGTAGACATGGTTTCAATCGACGATTCGAAGGTGAAAAACTAGGGAATCGGCGATCGAAAAATCTGGGGGTTTAGGCGATTTAAGAGTGGCAAAAGTGTTGTGAGGGTTTACGGAAACCTCTCCACTATTTATAGCCCTTGGGAAAATTGCAGAAACCCCCCAGAAAACCCAAAATTTACGAAATTTGAGATCAAGATTCGATCTCCTAATCCCCCAAATCACGCCAAGTCGCCGACTCCACAGGGAGTCGCCGACTCCGGGCAAAAACTCACAGCATTGTGAGAAACTTTCCTTATTTGGAGATTTTGCATATATTCCCCATATATCTCCAAAATATTCCAAGGATCTCCCGAAAAGATCCGACGGTTACACTAGGAGTCGCCGACTCACAGAGGTAGTCGCCGACTCACAAGGGTAAAAAAACAAAAAATACCCCCTACCGCGGATATCGCCGACTGCCAAGAGTATCACAAACTCCAGTCGCCGATTCTGGGTAAAATAACAATAAAACTGCCCCAAGCGCAAGTTTTCGAGGGGGAGTATCACAAGCTCTCCCGGCACTTCTGTCGCTTCGGCCAGAAGTCGTCAAAATTCAGGGGGGAGTATCACAAGCTCTCCCGGCACTTCTGTCGCTTCGGCCAGAAGTCGTCAAAATTCAGGGGGGAGTATCACAAGCTCTCCCAACACTTCTGTCGCTTCGGCCAGAAGTCGTCAAAATTCGAGGGGGAGTATCACAAGCTCTCCCGGCACTTCTGTCGCTTCGGCCAGAAGTCGTCGAAAAATTTGAGCATGGTGAAATCTGTCGCTTTGGCTAGATTCACCAAGGATTTATTGAGCAAAGGAGGGGCTTCACGAGAGGTAAATCGCATGGTAAGTTCAATAATAAATATATGCGTTTATGGACTAATCTAGTTGTTTTGCAGAGTGTTTTCCTTTTTTGCAGGTTAGATTCCGTAGTCCGGGTCAGGATCGGATTCTAATAGTGAATTCGTAGCCCCGACCGGAATCAGATTCTAATAGTGAATCAACAGGTTCTGTATCCAAGGCGAGTATCGGATCCTGATAGTGGATCTGTAGCTTTGGTCAGAATCAGACACCTGAGTCGCCGACTCCCCTCCACTTCTGCAGGTATTTAACGTAGAGCGCGCGTCGTAGATTCCAAAGCCTCCGGCCCTCCTCGCAACCCCGCGAGCCTACTGGTAGCAGATTTCGTGCTTTATCAACCACCTTAGGAGGATCCACCCCAAGCTCGACTTCCATAAGCTCGACTTGTCCAAGGTCGACTTTCAGGGAAAGCAGTCACCGTGGGAGGATCGATCCCAGGATCGAGTTCCAGTCAATTCGACTTCCGTGAGAGGCTCGGCTCTCCAAAGCGAGACTTTGTAACACTCGACTTCCTTAAGTTGACCACACGCAAGTCGACCACCTCAGTTCGATTTTTTCTAGATCAAACAGCAAAATGGTCAACACAAGAACAACATACGTGGGGGAGAACACCAGGGGCAGCCCAACAGGAAGAGGTACCTGAGAACCCCAGAGCCCAGACTAACGGGTAAGAAGAAAATCAAACCATAATAATACCTGTCCTAATAAATCAAGTCCCGCTAGAAGTGGTAGCATAGCAAAATCCACTGATTTTTTTCCAAATACATAGGGAACAACAGAGGGAACAGCAGAGAGAATAACAACAGATTCCAACCCGTCAAGAAATGGTCCTAAACATTGAACATTCGCCTGCTCCTGCTAACAACCATCATTCTTCGATACGCATCTCAATCGAAGAGTTAATCACTATGAGAGAAACCATAGCTCGAATGCAGGAAAGGTTAAAAGTAGGCGAAACCACACGCAGAACCAGGACAGCCAAGTATACAAGGGATCAGACTTTAGCATGCCTCTCAGGTCAAGGTTCAGAAACGCAAAGAGCAAATATCCACACAGCGCAGTTGGCGGTACACGCATGTTTCTTGTGCTCTCTTCAGGGGTAGTACTGGTGAGATATGCCTGATTACGTCAGTAACTCCCAGCAACGCCCTTCAACAAGGACTAGGGTTCCATCGCTATATGCCGGACCACCGGAAGGCTTCCACGGTGCGGAACACGTATCTACGTCAAGAACTCAAGGCAACACCTGGGAGTCGCCGACTGGGACTACCAAGTCGCCGACTCCAGTGGTGTGTCGCCAACTCCAGTGGTGTGTCGCCGACTCCAGCCAGGGAACTCGAGTCTGGTAGACCGAGGACCTGGCCTCAAAGGAGTCGACAACTCCACCTTTGGGTCGGCGACTCCCATACCTGAGTCGCTGACTCCAAGCCGTTACTTGGGCGTGCCCACACCATTATGGCGTCCTTTAATAGGGTACCATAATGGGGTGGGCCCCACTCTATTGAATGGAAAATGCCTCCAGGACCCTATAAAACGGGTCCTAGGGGTGTCCTCCATTCATGACATACCTTGACCACATACACTCCACACTAGAGCATCCAAGGAGCCCGAATCGCCTTCTCCCAAGAGAGTCGCCGATTCCCCTCCTCTTCTTTAGGTGTTTGACGTAGAGCGCGTCGTGGACTCCAAAGCCTCCGGCCCTTCTCGCAACCCCGTGAGCCTACTGGTAGCAGATTCAGTGCTTCATTAGCTGGCGCTGTCTGTGGGACTATCGAACCACGATATCCCGTCGTAATCGCGAAATTTTCTTCGCAAAGTTCAGCTCGATTCCCCTAGGGTGAGTCGCTAACTTTGTGTCAAGGAATCTCTGATTCACACAGGCAATCGCTGACTCCACCTAGTGAGTCTCCGATTGCGGGTTATTCTGCTAGCTAAGAGTGATGTCCATGGGCAGACTCGAAAGAAAAGCTACCTAAAGAAGTCCCCGATTCCACTATTGTGTGTCACCGATTCCACCTTATGAATCGCCGACTCCCCCTTGTGAATCGCCGACTCCACTTGTTTTTTTCTCACGGGCCAATTCTAGCAAGCACTTGCGCTCTAGTTGGAACACGCTTTTGTCAATAATGGCTTCCGAAAGGCAAAAGCACGACTACCATCTGAGGAACAAAGGCAAATCCTCAATGGTAGCTGATAAGGCACAGACTGACCCTCCTCAAGAAAACATGCAAGAAAGGCCTGAGGAGGTTCAAGCCAGTCTGCCCCCTCAGACATCCATCCCTCCCGCTTTAGAATCGAGGTTGATTAACTTCATGGATAACATGGAACAGAGAGTTAAAAACCTCGAGAAAGAGAGGAGCCAGAGGACCATCGCCCGTGAAGGAGCGGGTGAATCGGCCTCTCATAATTCTCCATCTGCGGAGAAAAAGAAGAATGGTTTTCAGAGCCTTCAAAATCAAAGGCTGGACCTAGTAAGAGTCACACTGAAAAGACTCTTACAACACGGTTCGTGGAAGACCTTCGTCGGAATTGGCTGGCAATCTAGCCGCCAGCAGTCCGACCGAATTCTTGAGAATCAAAAGCGCTCCTTTTCGAGAGGACCTTTTGAAGGTGTCTTTTCCACCAACCTGGCGGGTACCCAGGATAGAAGCGTATGATGGTTCGGGTGATCCGAGAGATCACATCAACCTCTACCTTAGTGTCTTGGAACCGCAAACTACCGATAACGTGTTGTAGTGTCGGGCATTCCCCGACACTCTCAAGAGCAGTGCCTATCAGTGGTTTTCCGGTCTGCCAGCTGGATCAATCTCCAGCTTTGCGGACCTCTCATCCAAATTCATCGCCCAACATGTGGGGATGATTAGGATCAAACGTAGTGCCAACGCACTGCTGGCACTACGACAGAACAAGCTGTCGTTAAGGGATTACACTATTAAGTTCACTTCAATGATGACAGAAGTGAGCGAATTAATCCCGAGTCTGGCCATAGCGGGATACACGAATGGGCTAATACCTTACTCCCCTTTGGCCCAGCATCTCACTCTCCATAAAGTGGAGACTCTACCTGACCTCTTCCAGCGAGCCCAATCGTTTATTGAGGTGGAAGAGCAGAATGAGAACAAACTAGTGGAACTTGAGAGCACTAGCTTCAAAAAACCAAAGTTCGAGAAAAAGAGCTACGACGGGAAAAATAGTTTCCGAGGCTTTTCGAACAAGTACACTGACAATGCGGCTATTTCCTACAAAAAGGAATGGAAGCCAAAACACGATAATAAAGTGTATCAAACAACCACCAAACAGTCGTCAAAGGGTCCGTCTCAACCATGGAAGGATTGAACCCCTCTGACAATCAATAAAGGCAAACTATTTGACAAACTGAAGAACTGGCCTGATCTACCTCCCGCCCGTTCTTTGGACCCTGCAATAAAAAGTAGTCGTAAAATGGGTGGAAGGTTCTATAAATTCCAAAAGGACCACGACCACCTTACAGACCACTGCAGGGAGTTCTCGATCTATGTCGAACAACTGGTCTCAAAGGGTGAACTTGGTAACTTCGTCAAGGGATCTCGAGAACGAGATGGTTGCAAATCTGACCCGAAGGGGAAGCGTCCACGCTCTCCTTCGCCGGACAGCGACAGTAGCGAGGACCACCAGCGGAAAACCATCAATATGATATTTGGTGGCGGATCCGTTGGTCAGAATAGGGGATACTCCCGGAAGGTGCTGATGTCACAGTCAACACCTCGCGACAATGGGAAACGGGCTCGGGAAGAGAAGTCAACATACTTCTCCGAGGAGGACATGGACGATGTCCTGCTGCCCCACGAGGATCCACTCGTGATCAAAGCAGACATCGGTCCGACTTCCCGTGTCGAGAGGATGATTGTCGACAGCGGCAGTTCCACGGACATCCTCTACATGGACACCTTCATCAAAATGGGCCTTAGAAAGGAGGATCTGTCTCCTTGCAAAGAAGCCATTTATGGGTTTACTAACATCGCCGCCCCAGTGGCCGGCGTTATCGACCTGAATGTCTCCATCGGATCCCGAAAAGGAAGGGTTAGTCGAACATGCCGTTTTATAGTGGTGGAAGTAGAATCCACTTTTCACGGCATCTTTGGACGACCCTTCATCCATGGGATCAAAGCTGTCCCATCCTCTTATCACCAATGCATATGATACCCAATCAACGGGTTCATTCCAACTGTCAAAGGATCACAAAAGGATTTTAGACAAGGGTATAAGAAGGCAACCCAGCTGGTTAAACTAAACAGTATGCTCATCCACGCCCACCCGACAATGGGGAAAGGGAAAAATTACAACCCGTGGATGAGACTGAGATGTACCAGCTGAAAGGGGGACACGTGGCACTAGGGAAAGGGTTAGACCCCGACCGAAGAGCCAAGCTTATGACTGTCCTGGAGGAGCACCAGGACAGGTTCGTTTGGGAGGGTGAGGCTCCGACGTAGATTGCGCGTCAAATCGTGACGCACAAACTTAATGTCGACCCGTCCATCCCAGCTCGTCGCCAAAAGCGTCGAGTGCTCACTTCTGACAGGCAGGAAGCCGAAAACGAAGAGATACCGAAACTTCTGAATGCGGGGCACATTCGAGAAGTTCGATATCCAACTTGGTTGGCCAACCCCGTCCTCGTCAAGAAGCCCAATGGCAAGTGGCGCATATGCATTGATTTCAAAGATCTCAATAAAGCATGCCTCAAGGACAGTTACCCGCTCCCATCCATCGACGAATTAGTCGATGGAACGTCTGGTAACGAACTCCTCTCCATGATGGATGCCCACTCAGGATATAACAAGATCCTGATGCATGAGCCTGATGAAGAAAAAACATCCTTCATCACGGACTCAGGGACATTCTGTTATAGAGTAATTCCATTCGGCTTAAGAAATGCTGGGTCTACATTCCAACGTTTAATGGACAAGGTTTTCGCGGACCAGATCGGGCGCAATGTTTCCGCTTATGTTGATGACATCCTGGTCAAATCAGCAAGCGTCGAAAAGCACCCCGAGGATCTGAGAGAAACCCTTAAGACATTAAAGCAATACGGAATGAAGCTTAACCCAAGTAAGTGTTCCTTCGGAATCAAGGAAGGTAAGTTCCTTGGTTTCTACGTAGGTCAGCACGGGATTAAACCAAATCCTGACAAAATCCAAGCGATTCTTGATATGGAAGCCCCCCGCACAATTAGAGAAGTACAAAGGTTGAACGGACGAATCAATGCACTCAGTCGTTTCATATCGCAAACGGCTGACAAATGCAAACCGTTCTTCCAACTACTAAAAACTGCGGCCAAGGGTAGTATCACTTGGACACCGGAATGTGAGTAGGCATTTACCAAGTTAAAAGCACACATGTCCTCACTTCCGATGCTAACCTCACCCAGGGATGGGGAGGATGTGTACTTGTACATAGCGGCCTCAGAAGAGGCCGTAAGTGCAGTCCTTATCGCACAGAGAGATAAGGAACAAGTCCTCATCTACTATCACTCGAGGCGACTACAAGGAGCAGAGGTACGATATTCTCCAATTGAGAAAATCGTATACGCTGTAATCCATGCTTGTCGTCGCTTTCGAGCCTACTTCTTAGCGCACATGATCGTAGTACTTACATCGTGTCCCTACGCCGTCTACTTCACAAACCAGACATATCGGGAAGGTTAACTAAATGGGCAATTGAGCTTAGTGAGTTCGACTTGGATTTCCGACCAGCCACTGCCATCAAGGGGCAAGCTGTAGCAAATTTCATGGTCGAACTCACACCATCCAACCTAACCCAACCATGGACTATGGAAGTAGACGGATCGAGTTGCAGCATAGGCTCAGGTATCGGAGTAAAAATCCATAGTCCAGATGGAAAAAATTACGAACACTCGATACGGCTCCACTTCCCAGCATCTAACAATGTCGCGGAATACGAGGCAGCCATTCACGGCCTAAAACTGTTGCGAACTCTCGACGCTGAGAAAGTCACGCTTCGTACTGACTCCCATCTCGTGGCTCGATGGACCACCGGTGAGTTCGCCTACAAAGAACCACATATCACAAAATATGTGGAAACGATGGTAGAACTCACCAAACAATTCGCTGAGTTTAAAATCGAGCAAATTCCTCAAACTCAGAACACACCCGCCGATGCCCTAGCAAGGCTAGCATCGGCCTGGGAGGGAGGCCAGCGTGAAATCCTGGTAGACTCCGTACTCCAGCCCTCGTGCCAAGTATTGAATGTCACATCCGACCCCTCAGAGGATTGGAGACAACCAATACTGGCATTCATTCAAAGTGGTGTACTTCCCGACAATAGGGGTGAGGCCAAAAAGTTGCAACACAAGGCAGTCAAGTACTGCGAAGTCGGAGGGGTGCTTTATAAAAAGTCCTTCGACAGCCCGTTGTTACGTTGTTTGGCCAAACCCGATACTGATAAGGTCATTAAGGAAGTACACGAAGGCTCGTGCGGACTCCATGAGGGAGGAAGAGCACTAGCCTTCAAAATCATACGGCTGGGGTATTATTGGCCCACGTTACGGTTAGAAGCTCGCACTTACGTCCGCAGTTGATTACTTCACAAAATGGGTCGAGGCTCAGGCTGTAGCAAAAATCACTCAAGATGCGGCAGTCAAATTCGTATATCGCTCCATAGTGTGCCGATTCGGAGTTCCCCAACACATTGTCACAGACAATGGTACCCAATTCACAGGGGGAAAGTTTTCGAGAATGTGCGAGGACCTGGGCACAAAACTCCACTTTGCTTCCGTTTACCGACCACAGGCGAACAGACAAGTGGAGGTGACCAACAAGGCCATCGTACAAGGTCTCAAAAAGAAAATCGAATCGGCAAAAGGGGCCTGGGCAGATAAGTTGTGCGAAATCCTATGGGCATATCGCACAACTAGTAAAAATCCCACGGGAAACACCCCCTTCGCTATGACATATGGAGTAGAGGCTGTCGTACCAATCGAGATGAGCATACCAACGTACAAGATCTCGAAGTACGACGAGCAAAACAATGACCAAAACCTAGCTACAGAGCTAGAGTTGAGGGATGAAACCCGCGACGAGGCAGACCTGCGGAATGAATCGTACAAGGCCAGCGTATCACGATACCACAATCGCCAAGTACGCAAAAAAGTATTTCTGTCGGGAACCCTTTTCACGCGGAAGGCTAGTATCACCGAAAGGAATAGGCAAAGGAATAAGTTGTCAACCAACTTCGAGGGTCCATACATCGTCGATGAAGAGATAAGGCCAGGAACTTATCTCTTACGACGACAGGATGAAACGATGGTTCCAAACACCTTGCATGCTGACAATATGCAACAATACTACGCTTAGTATTGACCCTCCCCTTCCTTCGGTCCTTTCGATGTATAGCAAAATAAAATAGTTAGATTTTATTTCAAACACTTGTTTTTTCTCTTTTTTAGTAATAAAAAGTTAGAATTTTTAAGTTCCTAGATATTTACGACTTTACCCTTGATAGATCAAAATTGTTTCGTCGCTATGGCCTTAACAATTCAACTTCATCTTGTCGCTATGGCCTCGATGAATAGATCAATCTGTCGCCTTGGCCAGAGGTGAACTTAAAGGGGATAAGTCTTAGGAACACGTAAAACCCTAGAAATCCTTGCATCATTCGCAGTTAGGGTTTCGAAACTAATCTATTTTGTCGCTATGGCCTCAATAGACTAGAAATCGTTCTGTCGCTACGGCCTTAACGATCTGACCTCATCTTGTCGCTATGGCCTCGATGAAGGTAAACAATCACTCCGTCGCTACGGCCGGAGCAAAACTACAACTCTAGAGTCTTAGGGTTGATCGTATCTTTTTATTGTTATCTTTTGATATATTTGTTGTCTTTTGAATTTGTTAATCGATATTGCGACTTACTATTAGTTGTGAAGTTTAATTTATTTTTGCGAATTTAACCGTAGACTGAGCTACGATTCGTACGACCAAGTCTACGCCCAGAGTTGCTAGCGATAGGGTTAGTCTAATTTACATCCAGAACGGCTAAATTACGACTCGTGAATCTAGTTTCGGGTCTTAGTTAAAATTCAAAAGAATAAAATAAATGAACAATTGAATAGAAAAGCAAAAGCGATTAATTTCATTAAAAATTCAGATTACAAAAAGATAACAAAAAAGATTACAAAATGTTAAGGATTTAGATCTAATCTTGTGCAGTTTCGTCCTTCATCTTGTCGAGGGCTTCTTTATTCTTCTCGAGCTCCTCAGGATGCTGCTCCACCCACGCCATGATATCCGTGATGTAGTCCGGAGGTAGAGCAGGAAACACAGTCGGGCCGAAGAAGATAAGATCTTGAAGCTGGTCAGATTGGTAGCGTACGTCCAAATCCAACCCAGCAGCTTTCCTAGAGAGTGCGGTATTATCATCCTTAAGAGCTAGAACCTCTTCTTCCGCACTCGCTAGCTCACTCTTCAGCTCAGTTGTTTCGCGTTGGCCCTGAGCAACTTGCTTCTTTAACTCCGCTATAGTAGCCTCAAGCGAGGCTACGTGCCCTTTCTCGCTAGCTAGCTGACTCTTCAGAAGTTCAGTCTCTTTGGTACGATCAGCAGTAGCAGCATTCAGATCTTTCCGGAGTGCCAAGATCTTCGCGACGTAATCATCAATCTCTTTCTGCTTGGACTCAATAGTTTTGTCCTTCTTGGGCAGAATGTTGTCGCGAAGGTTCTCCATTCTAGATCTCACGTTCTTCAACTTATTGAGAGCCTTCTCGCTTTCTTTGAACTTTGCGTCGAGTTGGTTGTATTTCTCTTGTATCTTCTCGACGTCATGGATTGAGTCCCCATGATAGCAAGCATGTGCCATGTAGCATGCGGCATTCATATGCTTTAGAAGCTCGCTCCGGCACCAGGTCCCAGGATGACCCAAAAGGAGTGACATCGCTTCCCTCCGAGTTTCAGCGTCAGCCATGAAATCGGGAAGTGTCACCCTAGCAGAAGTATAAGGCACGTAACCTCTAGGAGGTGGTGGTGCGGAGCGAGAGCTCGACCCGTGCTCGAAGGTCCGGCGAGGCTCGCTGCGAGAAGTTTTCTTCTTTCTCAGCCTAATCAGCTTGCCTTCTCGAAACCTCTTGCACATGTAAAGAGGTGCAGCGTCGTGATATAAAATCGAGCGCTTCTTTCCACCTTCCAGCTCCTTCTCAGTGGGTGGTTCATGGGCCTCTTCCACGTCCTCAAATGTGAAGTCTTCCCTTTGGCAAAGGACAAAGGGAACAACGCGCGACACAGAATATGCAGTGAGTGTCCGCGCTATTCGATCCGAGGCCTCAATATCCCTCGTGCTCAGCTCGATCGAGGCATTCATGTGCACTCGATTTGGATCATTCCATATTTCCCGACTCCCGGGAAGAAATTCAGAAGTGATGAAGATAAATTCCCTTCTCCAGTTGCATTCAAAGTTCGTCGGCAACTCATCGACGATATTCTTGTCAAAGTGTCGTCGCGTGAATCCGAAGCGACCAGATGCAGACTTCTCTTTGGTGAGCTTGTAGAAGTACAGAAACAAGCTCGCCGTCGCAGCAATATTCAGCCCCCAGCAGATGTTCATAAAGCCCCGCAGGATCACAAAGAATCCCGCCGGGAGCTGCGACAGAGACACTTCGAATGTGAGAAGCACTTCTCTAATGATCTCCGGAATCGGCAGCTCAGAGAAGTGCTTGAAATAGACCCTTGGGATGGCCTGGAATACCGGGGGTGGCAGATTTATCGGCTGGTATCGCGACATCCAGAATCGCAAGTGACCAGACAGTTGAATCCCCGATAGTAGTGATCGAGCGTCGCTCGCATTCAGGCTCGAGGGGGGATTGACTCCATCAGACCCATCCAAGGTTGCATGACTCTTGAATTGTGTTGTAGTTTCACTCCAGCCGTAGCGACGGTGTGATTTTTTACCTTCATCGAGGCCATAGCGTCAAGATGAGGTTGGATCGTTGTGGCCGTAGCGACACAACAATTTCTAATCTATTGAGGCCGAAGCGACAAAAATAGACTAGCGAGAGTTTAGAAACCCTAACCGTGAGTGATGTAAAAATATTAGGGTTTTATTCGTGTGTTCTCTATATATTCTTGTGACTTATACCCTTGTAGTTCACCTCTAGCCAAAGCGACAGAGTGATCCGAACCGTCATCGAGGCCATAGCGACAAGATGAAGGTAAATTGTTAAGGCCATAGCGACAAAACAATTTCTAATCTATTAAGGCCGTAGCGACAAAATAGATTTTTGATTTAGGGTAAAGTCGTAAATTTAGAAAAATGTAACTTTTTATTATTTAAAAAAGAGAAAAAACACATGTTTGAAAATAAAATCTAATTATTTTATTTTGCTATACATCGAAAGGACCGAAGGAATGGGAGGGTCAATATTAAGCGTAGTATTGTTGCATGTTGTCTGCATGCCAGGTGTTTAGAACCATTGTTCCATCCTGTCGCCGTAAGCGATAAGTTCCTGACCTTATCTCTTCTTCGACGATGTATGGACCCTCGAAGTTGGATGACAACTTATTCCTTGGTCTATTCCTTTCGGTGATACTAGCCTTCCGCGTGACGAGGGATCCCGGCAGAAACACTTTTTTGCGTACTTGGCGATTGTGGTATCGTGATACGCTGGCCTTATACGATTCATTCCGCAGGTCTGCCTCGTCACGGGTTTCATCCCTCAACTCTAGCTCTGTAGCTAGGTTTTGGTCATTGTTTTGCTCGTCGTACTTCGAGATTTTGTATGTTGGTATACACATCTCGATTGGTACGACAGCCTCTACTCCATATGTCATAGCGAAGGGGGTGTTTCCCGTGGGATTTTTACTAGTTGTGCGATATGCCCATAGTATTTCGCACAACTTATCCGTCCAGGCCCCTTTTGCTGATTCGATTTTCTTTTTGAGACCTTGTACGATGGCCTTGTTGGTCACCTCCACTTGTACGTTTTCCTGTGACATTCAATACCTGGCACGAGGGCTGGAGTACAGAGTCTACCAGGATTTCATGCTGGCCTCCCTCCCAGGCCGATGCTAGCCTTGCTAGAGCATCGGCGGGTATGTTCTGAGTTCGAGGAATTTGCTCGATTTTAAACTCATCGAATTGTTTGGTGAGTTCTACCATGGTTTCCACATATTTTGTGATCTGTGGTTCTTTGCAGGCGAACTCACCCGTGGTTTGTCGAGCCACGAGCTGGGAGTCAGTGCGAAGCGTGACTTTCTCAGCGCCGAGAG
>LFYR01002015.1:7840-205907 GCA_001185155.1 Zostera marina
TGATCTCCTCGAGCTCCATGCGCAGTCTATCCTCGTCGTCCCATTCCTCGTTGGCTCTTACTTCCTCTGAATACCGGTCGCGGGAGTGATGTCGCGCCGGCCGGTACTCCTCCGCCGCCCGCTCGGGTCGCTTAGAGCTCTCCCCCACCTGGTAACCGCTCTTCGTCATCCTTCTCTCTCCGGCCGTCATGTATTTGTTCACGTCAGGTTCACCACTGTTGGTGTGAGGGTTCGCCGGAGCTAGCTCACTGTCCCAACCTAGTACAAGTCTCACTCTCAGAATTATCAACCCCCTCCCCAGTTGGACCAGGGGAGGTATTTATAGCCTTCACTTGTTGTCATTGGGCCTCGTGGGCTCGTTCGGTCGGGCCCGTCCGTCCGTCCGCCCGCCCGTCCGTCCGTCTGGGCCGGCTGGTCCGGTTAGGTCCATGGGCCGCGGTCCGCGGTCCATGGTACCAACAGTCGTTAAAGATATTGTAATTACAAATACTTATACCCATCATCCATAATCAACACGTTGGATGAAAACAATTCACTTCATCTTTGAGTTACAGAGATTAATCATCCGTTGTTAATCTCATAGATAGGTTATATATTTTCACATGATATATAAGTGTTAGATGTCAGTTAGAAGTTCTATGGGCCCTATTGATTGCTTTATACTCAGGTACCTACCGACTCCCCATTACTTGAACATATCAAGATACTGGCTACTGTAGGGGATTTTTCCGACAATAATATAATATTTTTTTGTTTATAGTAGCAAACATGCATTGAAAGCCATTATCTGTGACCTCAATCAGTATCCACTATTAAGCAATGTACTAGTTGAAAATGGCACTCATTTCGCCGAGGCAGAAGAATCATGCAGTAAATGTTTGCCAAGATTCTACAGATTTGTAGTCTCCTATCAGTGGGATCGTGCAAATCACCCCATCCGTTCTTGATGTAAGTATATGCGTGAATGAAGTTGGTCGATGTTCTTTCTTTAAAAGTAAAATAAAAGGTTAGGTTTAGGGTTTGACGTGTAAATGGATTTTTATAATTCATTTGGAATGATTTTTATAATTTATAGAGGTTTCCGGTTTTCATTATAAAAAAAGATGTTTCAAGTATGAAATTCTGAATAAAGTTTTTAAGAAAGGCAGGAGAAAGCAAATAAATCCCTATTCCAGTATTACCAAAGAAAAATAAAACCTCCAGCTAGTGGTGCTGCTAATCGTCTGTTTTTTTGGACTTGCTGCTTCTCTTGTTGATTCCAACTGTTGTAGTTTCATTATCACTCTCACTGCTATCATTTTTGTCGCTACTGTCGGAATTATCATTAGAATTGGAAATCGGTTGTCCGCGTCTCAACTTTTGCTTGGTGCCAGATTTATGCTTACGAGTAGACACCATCGACGGAAGCTTTTCCGTCCTCCTAAGATATTCTTCTTCTCGACCCAATTGAGCATCATCGACAGGTCGAGTTTTGGAATGGGAGACGACGTAATTCATGATTTCAAAGAATTTAGCCTGGCCAAATACAATAAATTCCCGAAGAAAAACTATGACAGAATCGCTGGTCCTTGTCCTTAACTCAAGTATGGTCCGATCTATGTCTGTTTCATTCGATGAGATGTAAGGCCGGATGATGTTGTTGTATATATATATTGTTCCCTGCACGATTCAGTTTGTTCTTTAATTGATCAGATCGAAGAGACAGACAACGGAATTTCCTCCATATTTACTCAAAAAATTCTGTCATTTTTAGCCAATTTTCGTGTATGCATACATACATACCTGTGTTTTAGGAAGCCACAGGTATACATAGAGCCCAAGTTTAGCTTCGTAATAAAATGGCAACCTGGATTCAATAATCAAAAGTCAATGAATTAATCGTTTGATTTATATAGCAATGAATTACTCACCAGGAAATGAATAGATCTGAAAATGTCTCAATTATCACCAACAATGCAACCAAAATCCTGCAATTAAAATAAATGCCATATGTTATTTTTTTTTACATGATGTAGAAATGTTTAGTTTCGGATGATATAACTAAGATGAAACTTACCAGTACTTACACCAAAACCTTAGCTGATCGATCTCCGGCTTGTTCTTTTCCACGGCTTTGAAGCACTCATATGCCGGATAGGCGTATCCGAACACCAATCTAGGATAATTAACTAATCGATGAGTATGCAATTAAAATCAATTTTAGATAGAAAGAAAGATAACTTACATGAGAAATCCAGTAACAACGGAACCCAACATTTCTATATATTCAACCACTGCATATGCTGATTTATATGGCTAGGGCTGGAATTTTACATATATAGTGATTTTCTGGAAAATTATATCACATTTCGTGCCGACTTGTATTGTTTTTTTAAAATATTTTATATTTCATTCAGAATTTGATATACACAACTCACATATTGTATATAGCAGCTCTACACCTTTACGTTATACATGTTATAAATAAATGTTCCTTTATATTGATTGATTGATTAAATAAAGCTCAATTTAGGTGCGGCGGTATCGTATCTTTAATGTGTCGTCATACGTTATCAAATCGTGTTCATTAATATTTAATTTGACTAAAATAAGTTATAACACAAGCAAAACAATCGTTCTAAATAAGAATCTTCCTTTAGATCTTGATCGAATTAGATTATCAATACTTTGAATGAATTTGTATTTACATTATCAATACTTTGAATGAATTTGTATTTAGATTGAATGTATTGTAAATTAAAAAATTTAATAGGAACGGCTGGTTGAGACAAAAAATAATTAAAAAATCACCAGGGACGGTTGAGGGATGGAAATTTAGAAATTTAGGGACGGCTTAAGGACGGTAGGAAAATTTGAGCGTCAAAATATTAGTGCGGAAAAATAATTAGGGACGGTTTAATCCTAAATCTCATCTAACCCTAACACTAATTAGGGACGGTCTAATTATTAGGGACGAATATCAAGGTCGCCCATAAAAAGTCAGCGAGACGACTTTCAGAGACGGGATGGGGACGGTCATTTCCCGTCCCTAATTATCAATTAGCGACGGTTTTTCATCTTTAGGGACGGATTCTGGCCGTCCTAAAAATTGGTTTTTTTTTGTAGTGAAGACACTAATACATATCCGACATAAAATAATGTACTGTAAAAGATATATACTAACACATATATGTACAACGTAAAGTCGATCTAATGGACATGATTATACAACACACATGATAATTACTCTGATTAAATATTATCTTATATTTAATTCACACGTCAATTACTTTGTGGCATTCATGTAAACAATTATCAATACTCTATCACACACCACGCGGATATTTTCATTTTAAGTCATCAATTCCATGTCTGACGATCCAAAATTTATTTTTCAATCACCAAGATTTATATATGATGAACAATTCAAATTTAAATGACTTATCAGATTAGGGTTATTTGTAATTATGGTCAAAATTTTTTTAGCTCTAAACTCGGATTGAACCCGAGCTGAGCTCGAGTTTTCATTTTCAAAATTGGTATGGAGTATGAATCTACCTAATTTAAATTCGTATTAATATTTTTACATTTTCAATGTTATAGGATAATAAAATATTAATATAGACCAGAAATTAGTCAAAATACTCTAAAATACGTTAAATTAATCATGTCTATTAGATCGACTTTTCGTCGTACATGTCTTAGTGTCTTTTGCACATTATTTTACGTCGTACATGTGTTAGTATATTATACAATATATTATTTTAGTTATTAGATTAAATATTAATAAACACGATTTAACAACGCATTCAATGTACGATCTTATTAATATATATTTTTGAGGGACAAAATTCGCGAATATTTAATTTATAAATTTATATCACTTGGCCCATAAAGAAATTCTATTGGCCAATTCTTTGTGGGCCGAGTGATATTCCTCTTTTATCAACCCGAATTTTGATCGCCGTCTTCCTTTCTGATCTTTGGGAACTATCGCCGGTGAAATCGCGAGATGTTTTATTATTATTTTCCAAGTATCGTGTCCGATTTGGATCTATCCCTATGTAAATCTGAATGTCTGGATGGTTTTATGTCATTCGTTTCATCTTTTGATAATATATATCGAGAGAGAATGGTCGGAATTCAGTGTGACAGATAGAGGAGAGGGAGGAATTTGAAATGCAAATGCAAATATAAATGTAAATTTGAGTCGTCATCAGTCAATCACTCAGTCGTCGTCATCTTTGAATTCTCTACGGTCGAGATAACGAGGTTGGATCCCCGATCCCTGGCAAGTCGTGCAAGTTAAAGATCCGGCGCCGTCACAGTTTATGCACAGCGAAACTTCATCTACACCTCCACCGAGTGTGACCTCCACTTTGCCTTTTCCCAAACAAAATCTACACTGCTCTGCAATCAAGTTAAAAGATCACGACGATTCCGATTCATTACAATTCACAATAGACATGCAGATTGAGGAAACCAATAAATTGAACTTACGGGCGCCGGAACCACTGCATGGGAAACACGGTTGCGTATTGTCTCTCTTCGACGCATTGTTGATCTGAGACTCGTAGAACACAGGTATTCCGATGCCGATAGCAACGCTGGCTACGCCCACCGAGATGGCCACAATCTACGTACCCGGCCACCAAACAAATCATTAATCAACACACATCATGTACAATCATCCACAATATTCAATGCCGATTGTCGATGTCTTACCGTGTTCTGGTCGAGTTCGACAGCCTTGATGCAGGGGATGGAGTGGCGACTCCGACTGTGTGTTCTGAATGATGCTGTAGCTGCTGGTGCTGGGAGTTTTGGGTGGTCGGAGTTAAGGAACGTTGAATGGAGTGTAGTGATGGAAGAACACACCATTTTTTTGTTGCCGGCTGACGATTTCTGGCTGGATTTTGCTTGCTTGGCCTGTTTCCTCCTCACTGCAATCTCAACCTCTCACCACCACATGCCCCTTCGTGTGTGGATAGATAGATAGATCGTAGATAGGGTCATGGGCCCATAGCCTTTACAATAAATTTTAATTCATAATTTTCTAAATCTTAATAAACCAAGAACCAACTTAGTAAAATATAAATTAATGATATAAATAAAATCTTAAAAAATTAATATCCACATTTAATAAATTTTCATTCATCTTTTAAAATTTAAACCCTGATATTATTATCATTTTCAATATATCCACTTCCATTTTCATCTTCATTTGCCGTCATATTTTTTCATCGTCAGATCTATTTTCGTATTTGAGTTTTCGCTTAAAAATTATTTAAAAATTAATTAATGTTTTATCTTATTTAATATTTTAAAAATTATTTGATCAAATTATTTAAATAATATAGATTTTTATGCAAATTTTTTAAAAAAATATCAAACATGGGCCTGAACCCGACCAAACCTGACATCCAAATCGAGTTTAGGTTCGGATTTTATAATTTTAGATGTTTTCGGATTTTGACCTGAACTTGAGTTTTGGGTCAGGGCAAACCCGAGTCAAACCCATGCCCATTCCTAGTGTTACAACAAAAGTTCGGTATTCGACACATTATTCGGTTGTTTCGGGTTCAGTTCGGTTATTAAACGAATCGAATCCGAACCTTGAAATAGATTCATCGAACCCAAACCTTGGTTGAAGTTCGACGGACGGTTTGATTCGGTTCGTTTAACATTTTTTATATTTTATATTTATATTATATAATTTTTTATTATAAATTTATATTATATATTTTATAACTTATGTATATTTTTGTAATTTTTATTAATATGTTGATTTTTTAATCAACAAGAGAAAAAATGACTAAAAATTGACTTAACAAAAAAAAAAAGACTATAAACAATGTTTTTTTTATTGTTTATTTTGTAAAGATAGTCACATGGACATGTTTATTTTTAAGATGACGTAAAAAAAAGTTCAGTATTCGACTATTCGGTTCGGGTTCGGTTATTAAACGAACCGAACCCAAACCCAAGAGTAAACTCGTTTATTTAAACCAACCAAACTAAAATAGTTGTATTTATTCTTACGCTACCCATTTGTACCTGAATATATCAAATAAAATATATTAAATATTTTATGCTTTTACAAAAACACCCTTACCAAACAGCCTCCTCAGTTCACAAATATATATATAGTTCTATCCTGTTCTCTCCTCTCCACTTCACCCCATCTGATGGAGTGGTCTGTTATTTACACCAAACCACAACCACTCCTCCATTCCTTTCCCACATCGCACCTTCTGCTTCCAGTCTCGAATTTCCCCCAAAAGGATTGCTTGTTTCTTGGATCGCACGCACCAAGGCTCCACAGCGTTCGGTTCCGGAGATCAGAGCATCGCTGTAGACGGAGTTCCAATTCTCTTCGTACCGTCACTACTCGATGCGTTCTCGGAGATGGTCTTGTCGGCGTAGATGTGATTCTTGTGTCTTCTGCTCTTCTCACGGTTTGTATTGGGATTGCGATGGTCTATGTGGAACGCCAAAGGAGGAGAGATCAAACGGATGAGGTAAGTGCGCACATTTTCAGATTTTGATAGAAACTAAGGATATTTTGGTGGAGGTTTGAAATCGTATCCCTAGCTAATGGTATTGAACTATTCATGACTACAATGGCATAATCCTCTTATGTCAACTGACTTATCATTAATTACTTTAGGTAATAAAGTAATTAATAAAAATCAATAAAGCAATTAACAATTACTTGATGCGGATTTTGTATTTTGGTTCGATTCTCAAATGCATTATTTCAATTCTTCTCAGTATTTGAGGCGTTGGTGTTTTTTTTTTGCAAATATTAAATTTTTTCATTAAAAATAATGAAGGGCAATGCCCTGAAATACAATTGAATAGGGAAATAAAAATACGGTGGGGTTGATATTGTGATTTCCACTATATCGACCTTCTCCTATGTAGCTATCCTTCCTAGTGTTCTAACTAAGAATTTGGCCTCAGGAGGGTTGTCTCCCAAACCTGCATGGAAGGTGTTGGTGTTTTCTAGTTAATGATTAACCATTATTTAGTTTGTTGTAGTGTTTTGAGAAAATCGTAATACTATGATTATGATTCTAACAATTCTCTTTGCAATATTGAGAAAATATCAGAATTTAGGTTTGGAAACCAACAGTCTTTCTGTTTTTTTACACTTTGGAAGAGATTAGCCAGTTGAAAATCTTTTTGGAAACCAACAGATTTCTCATAGTGTTTTCACAATCCACATAACCATTTGATTCTTTCATACATACATAAATAATAATAAATATATTATTAAAATGGTGAGGGTGATACACCTTGGGGTGTATCGGCCTTGTCGGAGAGTTTGCCGGAGAGAGATTAAACAAAAACAGGGAAATAAATAGTTAACTAAAGAAAATAAAATAATAAAAACAAACTGAATTCTTTCCTCCCTTTTTCCTGTCATCAACGACAGTTACATGATTGAGGTTATTAACCCACTAACTCCATTATTCCCTTACATAAAACGTGACTTAAGCAATTAATGGCTATTAACTGCCATAGAACATAAAACATAGTTTAGGGTAGTTTTTGCAATTATAGGAATTAAATAATTATAAACTTAGTTAGGATGAGATGCACAACTTTCCCATCCCCCTCAGAGTCAATCAGTTCAAGTCAAAGCCAGTCAGCGCCGAAGGTAGTGGCGTATCAGAAGGACAATATGATTGTATGATGCAACTCAATTTCCATAGAATTTGATTAGCTTGCAACAGAATCTAGTTTGCATAACTCTGTATTGGATTTATCGATTTGATGATTTTTTATCATATATTTATTAATTTATTTTATGAAAATGAATATATATACTAAAATATGGAAGTAGAGGTTTTAAATGAATAAATAAAGTAATAAATAAATATCCCAGTCTTATTTTTCTTAAAACCCTATCAGATTAGGAAATTAGATCGATTTTCATCTGATTTCAAATTTTATTAAACATTTATGTGGATAATAAGGCTGATTACCCACTAAGTTAAGGTACACTAACCTGTATCCACCTGATTACCTACTAAGTTATGGTGCCTTTCCCATGCATCTGCATATAGGCATGTCTACACTCACACTTCTTAAACCATTATTTTAAGTATCCATATATTCAATACATCTCCCCTCATATAGTCATATTATGCTTGTACCATTCATTGTATGATTTATAAACATCAGTTTATCATTATTTTCCAATGGTTCTCTAATATTTTTTCCCACTCAGTTTTCTGTTCCAGAAACACACGATGGTTTGGAAAATGGTAACCTCAAAGGAAACAATCGTCAAACTTCAAGCATAGATAGTTGTAATGTTACGAGTTTGAATGAGGGAAATGAGGGTGTTTTGCCGAGTGAAGAGCAATTATTTTTTAATTCCAATCAAGGCATAAGAAATTTAGAGTTTGGGGGAGATGTTTTGATGTATGATGGAGTTCTAATGTCTAGTTTAGCCCAGGAAACTTCACTTGATATTTTTTCTCCCTGTAAGGATAAACAAATGAGAACGAATGAACAGAGTGATTTGTGCTTTGAAGATGAGAAGGTTACAAATGCGCATGTAATAGAAAATGACAGTGTAAGAGGATCAGATAAACAAGAGGAAATTTCTGAGTTTTCCTTGGATTCTGATACAGTAGCATATAGTTCTTTAAATATCCTTAATGATATGCTGACGCAAGTTGTTAATGACAATCAGTTAGTGGATAGAATTTCGGTTGAATGTGAATTCCCTGTTTCTAAATCTAATGATTGCAATGAAACACCTGCATTTGACTTCAGAATCCTGAATCAGATGCCTCAAAAATTTTCTCTACAAAACAGTTGCTGCAATGGCCTGGGAGCAGATCTTGAAAAAGGTAACTTTCCGGAGAGTTTTTTACTTGCTATAGGTTTGTTATTCACACAGAATCACCTGCTGGCTTGCCACTTGTATTTTTCTTTAACCTGATTTATTTTATGTTTTTGCTTTCTATTTTTTGGTGTTAAATTAAACATGCATGTGGAAGTGTTGAACTTTCATATGGTTATACGACGATTATTATTATTTTGTAGGTGAAGGTAAACAAATAAAGAACTTGAAGAGTCTCAAAAGGAATGGGAGAAAAACACTTATAAATCAGACCCGGTCTACGACTACAGAGAATTCTAGAAACCCAAAAGAGAAAGGAACTCATGTCGATGGCGATATCAGTCTCATGAATCAAAATAAAAGTAGGAAAACGAAAAGACATCCTGAGCCATATCGGAGGTCTGTTAAAGAAGCCACCGATCTATCATCGTGTTTAATTTCTTACAATTATCTGATAAGAGGTGCAAGGTATCATTAACTTTTCTCCTTTATTTGAAAAAATATTAGTCAATCATATAAACATTTATAATCAGTTGTACATAAATCGATATACCTATTCAGACCTATTACTTTTCTTCTGTATTTTGAATACTGAGAAACATTTCCTTGTATCACACATGGTTCATCAGATTAAAGGATTGCATTGAATTGCTTGAAAATATGGACACTAAGGGAATTCTTGATATGGATAAGGTAGGCTATCTTGAAACCTTTGAATGGTCACTCTTACATTTACTCTATGTTATTTGTTAGATGGATGGAGAGCCTTTGATGGGATTTATTTTATTTTGTAGATTTACCATTCAAGGTTTCTGCAAACGTGTAAAAGTCAAAAATCTGTAGAAGAGGCATTTCGATTTACCAAGTTGATCAAGAATCCAACTTTAAGTACTTTTAATATGCTTTTATCGGTTTGTGCAAGTTCAGGGGATTATGAGGGTCAGCCTAATTTACAATTTATTTGATGTTAGCATGTTTATTATTTTAACTTTTATGCATAACTTTTTTATTCTTAATTTGCAAATTTCAAAATAGGAGCCCTTCAAGTTCTGCTATTTGTGAAAGAGGCTGGATTAAGACCTGATAGTCAACTTTATACAACTCTCATTTCAACCTGTGGAAAAAGTGGAAAAGTTGAAGCTATGTTTGAGGTATGCATTTTCATTCTTTTTGCTTTCTGTAATGACTTTTGATTTGAAGTCACAATTTACTAATTATTAGATACATTTTATTAATTTATGGGCAGTTGTTTTAATATTTTTATATTTTGTGTGAAAATAAAAAAAATGCATTATTTAATTTTAAATTTTAACTTTTAACAGTATATGTAAACCTAATTATTTTTTACTAGTGATAATAGACAGTTAGACACGGACAAATTATTTTCACTTACAGATTGCATTTTTTATTAGGATTTGTGATGACATTACATTATCATTGTACAAACTGATTACGACCAAGAATCATAGGCAAATTTCAATTTGTAGGTGTTTCATGAAATGATCAATGCTGGAGTAGAGGCAACAGTTCATACATATGGTGCACTTATTGATGGCTGTGCCCGAGCTCGACAGGTTGCTAAAGCATTTGGTGTTTATGGTATAATGAGGTCAAAGGTACGCATTTCATTGAATAATCATCATTCATGAACATGTCTTTCCTTTCTCTCCTTGTTAGAATTTAGATTATCACCCCAATATCTTCTTTTAGTGGCATTCTTTACCATTTTTTGTTTATTTAGGTTTTTACCATCCTTAATAATGACTTTTTATGCAGTAGAATGTAAACCCTGATCGAGTTATATTCAACACACTTATCACTGCATGTGGTCAATCAGGAGCTGTGGATCGTGCTTTTGATGTCTTAGGAGAAATGATGGCTGAACCTCGACCCATAAATCCTGATCACATCACTATAGGAGCTTTGATGAAAACATGTATCCAAAATAATCAGGTAGATTATATACTTATATTACTATTTTTTAAAAAGTTCTTTGTGATTAGTAAACTTTGATTGCACTTGCACCTGTTCTGTAACATTTGTTATTGAAGTATTTTTTAGGTTGTATATCATACTAGCTTGAAATAATCTAAAATAAATAATCACATGAAACAATTTCCAATCAAAAGCATTTCATTTTCCCAAATGAGAAAATAAGGATTGAATTTGAACTTATTTTCACTTCCCTAGTCAGGTTATAATATGCATGTGAAGTGGGTTTTACTTAGACAGATTAAAGAAATATTTTAAAAAGGTTTTGTTTCTTTTAGGCTGATCGGGCTTATGAAGTATTTAAAATGCTTGAACGTTACAAGATCAAGGGAAACCTCAATGTATATACCATCGCTGTTCACAGCTGCAGCTTGACAGGAAATTTGGAATTTGCACTTAACATCTACAGAGATATGGAAAATAATGGAATAGAACCTGATGAGGTATTACTTTGATACCAAATTATCTAGAATTACTACTTTTGAAGCATTTTGTTAACTGTACCTCCATACAAATTATATGGATACTGTAATATTAATATGCACGTTTCAACTTTCAAATTTTCAAGGTAGATCGATCAATATAATCTTTTATTTCTACTCTTTATATTTATAAATGGATTTAAAATTGATTATTTAATCAATTTGTTTAATATCTATAGTCAATTCCAACAATTATTTCAATAAATTCAATTATTGTCTTCTTTTTTAATTAGAGTATTAAATGTGGTGATAAACCGCATTTAATTCGAAATATCATTTATGAAGGTAGATTGATCAATATGATCTTTTATTTCTATTCTTTATATTTATAAATGGATTTAAAATTGATTATTTAATCAATTTATTCAATATCTATAGTTAATTCAAACAATTCATTAGTTGCCTTTTTTTTTAATTATAGAGTATTAAATGTGGTACAAAACCGGTATTTAATTATAAATATCATTTATCAAGGTAGATTGATCAATATGATCTTTTATTTCTACTCTTTATATTTATAAATAGATTTAAAATTGATTATTTAGAACTGTGCCTAACAAACTCCTAATGACCAGGGCGGTTACTCCTAAAAATCCAGCCCTAAGTAGAGAGGCTAGAATAAGAAAGAGAAGGTTGTACATGGGATATGCCACCTCCTCGAATGCTTCATCGAGCAAAAAATCCTCCCCAATTGCAGAGGCGGCAAAGGCCACCCGGGCAATTAACTAGTCTAAATCATCCCATCACCGCCAGGTCATTAGCTCCAAACAATGGCGCTAATGACCTGGAATGTTAGAGGGCTTAACTCCCTTCTAATCCAAAATGAAGTAAAAAATGTGATGCTTAAAAAGAACTTAGACATAGTAGCGCTACTAGAAACTAGAGTTAAAACAAAACAATTCCAAACAGTAAGAGACAAATTTTCGAAGGAGTGGGAGGTAATTTCAAATAACATCCCACAGGACCCAGAATATTCAGACTCAATCTGGATTTTATGGAAAAAAGACCAATGGAAGGTGATGCCAATCTTGTTGGATAGGCAGATACTTCATGCTAAGGTATGCAACGAGGGCGGATTGGTGTTCTTTATCTCAGTAGTATATGCAAACAACATAAGGGAAGGCAGGAGACCGCAGTGGAACACAATTAAGAACATCCAACCTAATATCATCTCCCACCCATGGTTAGTGCTGGGTGATTTCAATGAAATAAGAACTCCAGAGGAAAGGAGAGGACCAGGGGCCGGGGTTTATACTCATGGAGGGCCTGCTGAATTCATCGAAGCTACCGACCTAGCAGAGTTAATCGAGGTCTCCTCAATAGGGGGGAATTTACATGGAATAATAAGCAAGCAGGAGATAGGTTTGTACAATCCAGACTGGACAGAGCATTCTCGAATCAAGATTGGATTTCACTCTTTCCAGAGATAAGGGTAGAGTTTTGGAATGGCTCGCATAGTGACCATGCTGCAATGCTCATCTCAATTGCACAAATGGCACATAAACCAAAGCCTTTCAGATTGTTCGATTCATGGTTGAAGGAACAAGAGTTCCTCGATCTAGCCAGGAGAGGACTAGCTAAACCAATTTGCGGCAATGGGCTATATTGCCTACAACAGAAATTAAAAGAGGTCAAATTACTCACAAAGGAATAGGCGGCGGCCAAGGGTAGTGATGCAAAACAGATCACAACCACCAGGGAGGAACTCGATTCCTTGGTGAAGCAACTAAACACTAGCCCAATAGCCCCTTCTATCCAAGAAAAGGTCAAAAAGAAGCAGGAGGAGTTAGTCAATAAACTCAGAATAGAGGAGGCTAACCAAAAACAGAGGAGCAAGGTCAGTTGGCTTAGATTAGGAGACTCAAACACTAAGTTCTTTAGTCTTGCTACAAAGATAATGAAGGCAAAGAACTCAATTATGAAATTAATAAATGGAGAGGGTAGGGTAGTCATCTCAAGAGTCCAATTAGAAAAAAGGAGTGTGGATTACTTTAAGGATATCTACAAGAGTTCTCCCTTCCCAGATATACCATCCCCCGTTATTTTCCCTAGGATTGTATCTCAAGATATGAACACATGGTTGACTCAACAACCCACAGAAGAGGAAGTTAAATCCACCTTATTTGCATTTCAAATGGGGAAATCCCCAGGACCTGATGGTTTCACAATGGGTTTCTTCAAAGCTCTCTGACCGGAACTAAAGCAAACAATCCTAACTTGCGTCAGACAGTTCTTCAACGGCAAACCCATATTGAGGTCAATTAATCACACATTTATCACTCTTATCCCAAAAAAACCCACAGCTACCGAACTATCGAACTTTAGGCCAATCTCCTGTGTCAACTTAATTTATAAACTTCTCACCAAAATCTTGGCTGACAGAATCTCCAAGGTCTCCTCCGAGTTAATATCTCCTCACCAAACAACATTCATAGCAGGAAGAAACATCTCATATAACACCATCTTGGTAGACGAGATGGTACATGGCTTCGGGAGAATTAGAACCCCCAAAAGAAGTTGCTTAAGTATAGATCTCAAAAAGGCTTTCGATACAGTGAAATGGCAAGCAATCACACACACCCTTGACGCAATGGGATTCAACCCTCTGTTGTGCAAATTGGTACATAACTGTATATCTACAGCCTCCTTCTCGGTTCTGGTGGAGGGATCCCCCACTCCCCCCTTCACTAACTTTAGAGGAATCAGGCAGGGGGACCCATTGTTTCCTATCTTATTCGACCTGGTAATGGATAATCTTAGTAGACTAATAGAGAAAGAGATCAAAGATAAGAGGATGGATACTTATATCGTGAATGGAACGGTTTCCATCTCGCATCTAATCTACGCAGATGATGTGTTGATCTTCTCAAAAGCAAATCCCAAGTCTTTAGAAACAATCAAGAAAATCCTAGAGACTTTTTCCAAATTCTCAGGCCTCGAGATTAATCAGGAGAAGAGCTCGGCAACCTACTCAAAAGTATGCATGAATGATCATTATCTGCGTAACATTCTCAACTTTCCAACTAAATCCCTCCCTATTAACTATCTTGGTCTCCCAATAACGGGAAGAAAGAAATCTCACGCGACATGTTGGAAGTTAATAAATCCAATAGAAAAAATGTTAGTCAGATGGAAAGGGAGATGTCTGTCTTACGCAGGCAGAACCCAATTAGTAAATTGGGTCTTACAAGGTAAGTTTCAATACTGGGCAAACGGAACCACACTGCCATGCACAGTTATTAAGAAGATCCAGAGCCTACCTTACAATTTCATTTGGGACGGGAGAAGAGGGAGTTGTTGGGAAAAAATGGCACTCCCGAAGAGCGAAGGCGGAATAGGGGTCAGGGATTTCTTTGCAACTAATGCTTCAGCTTTGGTAAAAAGAACAGAGAGGATGTGGAGTCCTAATAACTCCATACTAGCAGTCTGGATAAAAATTAGGTACATCAAAGGAAGAAGCATTGGGGAGATAGAGTGTAGGCCTACTCTGGACTCTCACATGTGGAAAACCATACTAGCTAATAAGGAAACAATAAGGAAATGTATAAACTGCTTGAGTAACTATATGGTCACACAAATTGCCCCCTCCAAGCACTCAGAAACATTAAGGCCCAAAGGCATCTTATAAGAGATAAATCTAGGGATCTGGGCCAAAAAGCCTCCTAAATTCTCTATGTTGTTGTGGAGAATTAAGGTCAAGAGTCTGAATACTTTAACTAGACTGCAAAGCTGGGGACTTAACATAAATACGTCATGTCCACTATGTGTAAATGAGGAAGAAACATTACAACACCTATACTTTAACTGTCATTACACTAGATCTCTATTGCTAGAGACCACTAGCTATCTTAATAATGCTGTTTGGACACTTAGTGGGCAAAATCCCTCATCTCCCGCAATAGATATTAGGATAGGAGATATTATGGAAACAATACAAAAATTCACCCACAAGTCCAGTTGTTGGGGGGTACATTGGGCTATGCTAGCATCTCTTTCCTGGCACATATGGTGTGAAAGGAACAGGAGATTAAAACAACACACCCTAAGGCCCCCAGAAATTGTCAGCAGAGAAATTATAAAGGATGTGAGCATTGCATATGATTCTACATCCTATAAGAAGCACAATATTTCACAGATTGAAATACAAGCTATACGTTCATGGGAGTCCAACCTCTTGAGGCTTCAATCCTTGGCCAGTTAGTCAGGGTCATAGCTGCATAAGAGATAGACAATGTTTTTACATTTACTGTACTTGCATTTCCCTATATTATTCTGTAATCTTGGGCTTTGCCCAGCCTCTTTTTCAGTAATGAAAGTGTTAATTTCTCAAAAAAAAAAAAAAAAAAAAATTTCAATACACTCACATATTTAAAAAATCCCATTAGATGTTATTGAAAAGTTTAATACAGTCCATTATTATCTGATTATGAAAGAAATTCTTTATCTATACGTAGACGTGGTTAAATCTTTTTCATGAAGTAAATATTACTTGCATTTTAATTATTATTAGCTCATCTTTATAAAACTTTCTTTTGCATGGTGTATTTTATATTGAAAAAAATATCCTTTTTCAATTTTTAAACTGCATCAAAACTTAGATTTTCCGATTTTTTTTGTCCTAAAATAATATTTTTTTGCATGAGTAAACATCAACCTTCTAATTTGTGGTAAATGGTAATGCCTTTTTATATATTATACGTTAAGGAAATATTGTGGAATTATTAAATACAGATGTTCCTTAGCACATTAGTGGATGTTGCTGGGCATTCAAGAAATATAGAAGTTGGCTTTGAAATCCTAAGTGAAGCACGCAGTAAAGGAATGCAACTTGGAAATATGTCATACAGTTCCCTCATGGGGGCATGTAGCAATGTATGTCTTATCATATTTAGAAATTAATTAATGAAATATTTCTGGATTATGAGTACTCATCACATCATATTCTTTCAGTCAAAGAACTGGAAAAAAGCCCTCGAACTATATGAAGAGTTTAAAATATTGAAGTTATCTCTATCAGTTTCGATATTGAATGCTTTGGTTACTTCTCTATGTATGTCACACTACCTTTTGATTTTTTTGCAAATGGAATTTGTGTTAAGCCATATCGGCCTTGTACTATTAGATAAATTAGACTAATTAAACTTAAGTACCTACTTAGATAATATTGACAATTGACACAACCTGGTGTTAATAAGCTTGACCTGATCCTTATATTCAGATATGGATCACAGTTAATCTTCTGTAACTCTGTTGTTGACCTATTTGATTAGATTCTGATCTTATTGAATAAGTATGGTATTTTTTATTAATTGAAGAGCCAAGGTCCATATTCCAACAAGAAATTTATATGCTAAGAACATGCTAACTAAATGAACAACAGAAACTTATGACATGAATGGTTCCTTCTCTTTTACACTAAAACATATAAATTATATAATATCATTGCAGGTGATGGTGATCAATTAGTAAAGGCAGTTGAAATTCTGAATGAAATAAAGGAAGTAGGGATTCAACCAAATACTGTAACTTACTCTATTCTCTTGGTAGCATGTGAAAGGTATATTAATGACATATTTTAAAAATTATTTGTCATTTCATATTATAATGCCGTTTTCTAATATTGTTATTATTGTCTTATCTTTTTGAAGGAAAAATGAAATAGAATTAGGTTTTGAACTATTTTCACAGTTAATAAATGATCGTGTTCTTCCTAATCTTGTTATGTGCCAATGCCTTACTGGTAAGCTAATTTATTATTTATCTAACAATACTTTGGTCATAATATAAGTTTTTATTTTATATTTTATAGATCATTGATTAGTTAAATATGTTGTTTTCAAAATCCTTTAGCTTTGTTAAAGTATTTGATATTATTGGAATGGTGTACTAGGTTGTTATAATATTATATTGACATAAATGATTATCTTCTCATATATTGAAGAAGAGAATAAAATATGAAGCAATCCAGTAAGAGCACTGGCTCTTCCTCTGACGTTCGTCCAAAAGAATAATTCCTATAGTTATCTACATCACTTGTTCACTAGTTGGTTGGGTTTAGTCGCTCGTGCGAGGGAATTGTCAACCTCACTTGGTTGATGGCTAGCTAGCTTACTTGAGTAGCACTAACATTTTTCTACCTTCCAAAGTGAGAGCCATGAGTGTCCCTCTTCCCCGGTGATAACCGGAACCCCTCCCTTCCAAGGCTAGTGGTGCTCCTCCTTATCTCTTGGAGGTGTGACCTATCAAGTTCTGAACTTGGTAGGGAAGATCTCACTAGCTTTTCTATCCTCTCCGGCAGCCACCAAAAATTGTAGGTGGAATCCTATCCACCCATCAGCCCCACCTAAAAGCCTTTCCATACACCCAAACTGTCATGGATAACACTTTCTATGCTCTTCCTGAAAAGTGGAGAAAAAGCTCCCGGAAATTTGAGATAATAAAGCATTATGCTATTGCGCACCTGAGATTAGATTTAAATCAAAGCATGCTCTTGTTTTTGCTGAAAGTTCACATCCTACTAAGGAAAAGTTGACACTCTTAGTAAGGATCTTTTGGGATAGACCCTTTGCTCGTCGTCTCCATTGTTACATTAAGAATGTATGGGAGATACATTTTGATTTTTCGGTCATGTGTTTCAAGGATACTGATAGAGGGGAAATGAAGCAAGGACTCTGTTCAGACTTCAGACAGTGTCCTACCCAATTATCACTGAGACCCTCATAATTCTTTTCATTGTTGTCCATCACAATGAAAAGAAATAAATAGGGAATAAGATGGATAGTAGAGGTAGTTTTGCTTTTCAGAAAATAATATTGAGGTACTCCTTCTCTCTCATCCTCCTTTAATTCCTATCATTTTTTACCTTTTCTTGTTTCCTTATCTGGTGGATTCCAGATCTGAGTTCCCTTTTGTGATTTCAATCCTTTTTTCCGATTGGATTATCACTTTTGGGAATCTAGCATTCACACCCTATCAGATACCACCTTCACAACCCATTTCAACACAATGCCAGATTTTTTAAGAGTTGCTGATCGCTCTTAGGCTTTCATTTAATACTGATGAGGAAATAATCGAATATTTATTAATTTAATGCAATATGTGGATGGTTTGCGTACAACAAATAAAGAATAGCAAAGCATAATTGTATATCTTATTAATTATGATTTGTGGCATTGTCGATATCATCTGTTTCTTATACCTGAGTTGTGCTCTTTTTTGTAGACATGTGCCTGCAAAGATTTGAGAAGGTCTATTCAGTTGGAGATCCTTTTTTCTCAAACTTGTCAAAACCACAGATTGACAACAAATGGTATCTAACTATCTATCATCTTACTCTCTATTTATAGGAGGTCTAGAGGTGATCATTAGGATTTAGCTGTCCATAGGCTGTGACAAAACTATGGTTCGACCAATGCTGCTAGTCAGATTTTTGTTTGTTTTTTATGCTCAGACCTAGGGTTTTGTCTAGGTCATATGTGGGGTTTAATCTGACTAGTTTGGTCTGGTTGTCTAAATACTCAATCGGGTTGACCACTTCCTAATTGTGCCTTAGCACGCATGATTCCCAATTTTGGTGCCCGGGGCATAATCCTAGCACGCACGATTCCTTTTTTTGGTTTCCGGAGCATAATCCTAGCACACACCATTCATATTTTTGGTCTCCCGAAGCATTTCGGGGCTTGCATGGGACATATCCTTGGTCGGGGCTCACACGAGGCATTTTCAAGATTTTACGAATACCGACTACCCCTTAATACTCTGCAAAAATTTTCTTGTCTGAATGCATAAAATAACAAATTAGTTGTTTTTTTCACCTCAAAATTGGCCAAAATGATCAAAATCCAAAAAATCACAATGAATTTAGAATTTTTTCCTTTTTTCCTAAGGTGAATCCTTTCAAGCCAAGCGTTTACCCGAGAAACGCACGAAGTTGTATCCGTTTATGCAAAATCCTTATCCATTCAATGAAAATCCTTATCCGTTCAATGAAAATCCGTATCCGTTCAATGTAAATCGTTATCCGTTCAATGGAAATCCCTATCCGTTCAATGAAGATCCTTATCCGAAGAACGCAAGTGCTTTGTCCGTTGCCCCAAAACGGACAAAATGTGTGCATAAAAGTTGTTGGGAGGCCCAATACTACGATGAAGATGTCTTGCACACGAGACACACAACATCTCCAAAGAGGGAATAGTGTTTGGAACACGGATACCCACTACCTCCTAATACTCTGCAGAACTTTTCTTGTCTGGATGAATAAAATAGCAAAACAATTGTTTTTTTCACCCCAAAATTGACCAAAATGGCCAAAATCACAATGTACTTAGAATTTTTTTCCTTTTTTCTTAACAGATTCTGAATAACCAAAGATCTTACAAGATCTACCAAGGAGCCTAAAATCAGTGATTAAAAAGCGACGCTTAAGCGTCGCTTTAAGCGTTTAAAGCGGCAAAGCGGTTTTTTTGGAGCGCTTTGCCAAACGCTTTTTTTCACTAATTAAAGCTGTAAAGCTTTTTTTCACTAATAATTTTTTTCACTAGTTGTTACAGGCTGTCCACTAACTTACAGCTATATAAACAGCTAAGATAGGTTACAGCTAAAAAATGTCCAACTGTTTATATAGCTTAACAGCTTTAGCTGTTTATATATGGGCCATAAGCCCATAACCGCTTTAGCTGTTTATATAGCTAAGATAAATCTTTAGCTGTTTATATAGCTTTAACCGCTTTAACCGCTTTAAGCTACGCTAAAGCGGTTAAAGCTAAAAAAGCGCTCCCTGGAAATTGGGAGCGCTTTCCGCTTTTTAAAACTATGCCTAAAATATCTACCAAGGAACTTACAAGATCTTTCTAGGAGCTTATGAGAGCAACACAGAAGCTTACGAGAGTAACCCACGATCTTACGAGAGCAATCCAGGAGCTAACGAGAGAAACCTAGAGTTGAATCCTTTTAAGCCAAGTCCGTATCAGAGTTACACATGAGCTTAGAAATCAGGTCTTTGACACTCAGGCATTTTTCAACTTCATTCGAATAAGGTAGTAAGGACCCCCTTGCGTACCATTCATGTGACGAATCCTTGTGAAAAAGGCTGAATCTCAATGGATCGTGGCAGCAAGGCCACTCTGCCACTTACAATACCTAATTATGTATTTAAGTCGTTTGCAAAAGATTCAACCCGAATTCCAATCGTATTAACTTTACAAGATGGCTAATCCAACACATCGGATGGGCTAACTTAACCAACGACATGAGCCCAAGGGAGCACAAAGCACACTCACTTTAGGACGACACTTGAAAAAAGGGCAATTGTGTCGTATTACCATCTCCGGCTAACTTAACCCAACGCATGTAAACTTCTCTATACCTCCATAGTAGCCAGATCCTTCGGTGATCCTTTACCAGTTCTTACCCGTTCTCTCCTTGCGATGTCAGTAGCTTCCACATCCTTAGGTAGGAACCCATCGCCGCCAGACGTGCCCACCTATATTTCTCAGCCAGTATTTCCTTCTACTCCGGCGTGCTAGCAGTTACAGAATTGCGAGTTGGGTTCCCACGCCCACCACGACCTCCATTGAAATTTAACCTCCCTCCTCCGCGTCCACCGTATCCCCTACCTCTCACCAAGATGCCTACTGCGATATTAAACGTCTGCCCAGTTCCAGTTTTATTTCTCTCGGACTTGCCACCCTTCCCATAACTTACCTCCGTCCATCCACCACCATCGTTGATCTCCATGGAGGTCTGATCCGTGACCGAACGTTGAAGACGACTCCCAATCTTCCGTCAATCCGTATCTGCAACATGCAAAAAAGAAAATCGCAAAAAAATTGCCCTTCGCTCTTTTGAAATTGATTTTTTTGTGAAAAAGGACTTGTGGCAGTCAATTTTTTTTTGATAACGGAGGGTACCCTCTCTACAGATGTAGAGCTGTCAACCTCAGGATGATATATCAGAGCCACATAATATATTATCGGTCAAATCTAAGTGAAATGTACAAAATAAAATTTGAACCTTGGACCTCAGAAACCTTAATAGTTCCTGAGACCAGTGAGCCAATTTTTTTGAGTAAAACCATACTTGGCAATACATAGATTTTAACCAAAAACGAGACCCAGGTGACAAACCACCTGTCCTCAAGTCTCTAAACCTTGCTGTTACAAGCACACACCAACTTTAGAGACTGCCCAACATCATTTATTGAATATTTACAACTCGACTAAGCATTACATTACATTACATTACATCAAAACTACCAATGCCTCAACCAAACTTAGTACATGCCATGCATTCCTATCCACACCTTGGTAGCCTTTTCCTTTTCACTATTAAATCCTGCCGGTCCTTCTTTCATTTTTGCAAGCTTGTGATCCTTTGCCTGCATACCATTCATCATACCCCATATATATTCTAGCTCTCTTACCTCACTCATATTCTGGTGGCCCAACCCACATTTTGTCTGGCTCTCTATACTCACTCAGAACATGCTGCGTCCATCCAAAGTCTGCCTTGCGGGGTTTGTCTGGTCCTTCTTTCCATCAACATCGTCTCAGACTATTATCTCCTCTCATTTATTCGGTGGCCTATCCCCATTGTATTAAGTGGCACTCTTACCTCACTCTTTTGGTGACCCCGCCCCTTATCCAGTGAGCCAAGCGTCAGTAACGACGTTGCTTTTTGATCCTTCGATGTCGGCTCTTCCTATCATTATGGAGCAGAATTCATCAAGTATTGGATTGTTCATCCAGCAATAGGGAACGTGAGATGGGTTTAGACCGTCGTGAGACAAGTTAGTTTTACCCTACTGATAATCGTGCTGCGATAGTAATTCAACCTAATACGAGAGGAACCGTTGATTCACACAATTGGTCATCGCGTTTGGTTAAAAAGTCAGTGGTGCAAAGCTATCGTGTGTTGGATTATAACTGAAAGCCTCTAAGTCAGAATCCAAGCTACCGTGGAAGGATTTTCATAAAAATATATGGCAGGTTTTCGCACATGACATCTCCATCCCAAGATGCTAAATGTATACATTTGATCCGTTTTGGTTCAACGGACACACCTTTGGGTTGCTCAGATAAACTTTTGGTTTAATTGACATTCTGAAAGATATGGTGGATATGGTGCATAATAATATTAAGGAAGCTAATAAGAAATACAAATCAGATGTTAATGGGTCACACAGATTTTAGTCTTTTTCTGAAGGGGAATTCATAATGATGCGTTTAAAAAGGGCAGATTCCCCCAAGGTTCTTAATCCATGCTAGATTTTGAGAAAAATAAGTGACAATGCATATGTAGTTGATTTGCAGAATAATTTTCCTTGTCAGCTACTTTCAATGTTTCTGATATGAGGAAGTATTATCCATCAGAAGGTTCTGATAAACTTCATTCAATGTCGAATGTTCCTGAAGAGGCAGCGTCTGATGGAGAGTCTAGGCCTGTTGGGCCCAATTCTCGAGAGGAGTTGAGTATTGGACTCTGCTTAGATAGAGTCGTGCCCTACTTCCACTAAAGGAATCGTGGATTCATCTCCTTGGCGTCCACTACATGGAGATGAATATAAGTAGGGAATAAAGTGCACAGTAGTGCAGTTTTTGTCTTTTATAAAAAGAATAATCGAGCTATTCTTCTCTTCCTTTGCTATCATCCTTTTCTAGTATTCTTCCTTCTCATTTTATCTGCATTTCTCTATCTCTGTTGGGATTTCTGATACGCTTAACGTCGTACCAGGTCCATTACCTAAACACCAGTGTCGAGCTCCGGCCACTCACTACATCTTCCAGGTTGACTATGTGGTCAACCGCCAGAGTAATTATGAAAGGCACAATTGCATCCCAGACCCTAAGCTATTAGAGAAGTGTATTAAGTCAGTTATTAATTAATTCAGACATTAACTAATTATCTTAATCTACTTTCTTAATTTTAGTTAATTACGATCTCTGTCGCCGGCGATCTAATCGCCCACCAATTGATACACGATCTAATCATAGATACATAAAGTTAAAGGGGAGACCTAAAGCATACATTTATTTATGTTGATGATTTACTATTGTTCTCCAAAGATAACTCTAAATCTTTTCAAACAATCCTACGCTGAGCACATGCTTATTTTCCACAGTATCTAATGTAACTACATCAAGAGTCCAATCTTATGTGGCATCAACCTGTAACTCTTCTATAATGTTATAGATATTGTCATATTTCCGTATAGGAGAATGAATGAAAATTTCTTATTTCACTATCTATTGTAATCTGTGCTTGCCTCTTTCGTTATTAATGAAATTTATTTACCGTCATAAAAAAAACTATACATGTCTTTGTATTGTATTCTTATATCGTTCAAAAGATTTGTTGTGGTGAAGGGTTCTAAAACCTAAGAGTGTGTGTTCAACCAGAGAGTGATATGTTTAAAAAAACACTTTGAGAATATGATTCTATAACTATCTCAAAATAGATTATTATAGAATAGTAGTTTTTGCATAAGAAAATTATTTTCATTATTCTTTTCTTATATAATTAAATTGTAAAAATTTGTATTTCTTCAATTTTTCTGATGCGAAAAACAATTGAGCATCGATAATTTATTTAACTAGCTTTATATACAATAACTTATTTTATTGTGTATTGACAAACATTTAAACATCATTAATTATCGTCAGGACGAAATGGGCAATATTGGCTTACAGACATACCATTTCATCTGGAATTATACCTTCAATAGAGGCATTTTCTCATGTTTTGGGTTGCCTTAAATTTCCGAATGATAATTCATTGAGGAAAAGTTTTTTCGAAAATATGGGGCTTGTACTTGATAATAAAAGGCATTCAAATGCATATTCATTGTTAGATGGTTTTGGAGAATACGATCCTCGTTCTTTTGCAATGTTTGAGGTAACGATTTCAAATTTTTTAATCCAAACAAATCCATTCTACCTTCTCTATGATAATTTGTTTAACATCCATCTCCTTGGATAACATTTAATAAAATATAAAAACTCTATTTTTTTATTATTTGATTTGATTCACATGTGCTTTAAGTTAAACATGAAAATTCTAAATGTAGGAAGCTTCATCTCTTGGAGTTGTCCCGTGTATCTCATTCAAAGACATGCCTATTGTTGTAGATACAAGGAATCTTCAAATTCATACTGCCCAGGTCATTTCAATTGTGTTTGGTTCTGGTTGATTCATTCTACTTTTCATAATGTATTTTGTTGGATATATACAATGTCATTTCTCAAATTGTTGATTTGTTAAAACAGTTCTACAAATATGACCTAATACCTATTTTCCCCTTGCTCTTGTATAAATAGAATGTTGGAATAGTTTATTTTCGACATGTTAAAGTTAGTGATACTAAAGTATGTCCTTGACATCACGCTCTATTCCTATCTTCAATGTTTTGGGATTCAGGTCCCAAACTGGATCTGGTGTGATCACAGGCTTCTTGAGTAATCGATAATGCAGGGGGTTTGTGTTTGGTACCCACTCTCTATTCTTATTTGTTAAGGTTTAAACTGCATTTTTTAGAGTGAAATCGATCCCTTCTAAGAAGTTCTTCCCTATTTAGTTCTTCCCTATTTATAAAGATTGAGTAATGGGCATGGACGCCCATGGACCAAACATGGCTCTTATGTGATTTTGTGCCAGGTGGGGAAAGAGGGATTTGGCTGATTAATCGAGCCTTAGCTCTGATTGGTACCAACACATCACTTGCAAAGGTGCAGTGCATGACTTCATGTAAAAGATTCCATTGACCATTGGTATGTTTCAAAATCATAAATTGCAAAAATTGAAAATGCCTGGTTGTCATTTTATGCAGCCAGTTAAGATGTCTTGGGAAGGTATCTGTAGTGCAAAAATTGGGTTTTTTTCTTCCTATTTTGTAATTTATAAATGAAAACTTTTGATTTAGACGGGTTATCAGGCAGATCTAGACCCGGATCTTCCGAATTACCTGATTGGTTGAGTGTGAGAAAACTACAGCTATTTCTGTGTCTAGACACCTAGGTGTGCAATCATGCATTAGGTGCACCGTGCACATATTTTAAACCTTGGCCCTCAATGATGAGAAGGGCGATATCATCAATAATCAATCACCACTTCTAAAGATGGGGAATTAGACCCCAACTAATTGCCATTAAACAATAGAAATCTTTCAAACAAGTTTTACAATTCAGGGAGCCGAGGCGTCACCACCTCCCCTAACAGAAAAATTAACCAGGCGACCGCCGTCTGGAATCCGTAATGTTTCCAACCACTGGCGTTACTTTCCAACCATCGTCGGTTACATTCAGCTACCTCATAATAGAGTGGAGGCCAATATGATGCAATAGTAAACTGCGGTGGAATACATTGGATCAATCTAAGCAAGGAACTGGAGATTGCATTGGAATTAAATTAAGAACTTGATTCCATCAGGGATTTAGAGAAGAAAATAGATCTAGATCTCAAGAAATAAGTGGAGAAAAAGCAAGAAGAGAGTACAGTAAATAACACCTTGGTCAATTCTTGAATCATTTCTAACCACCCCCTTACCACTGATCCCCTTTTATACTTGATTCCCCACTAGTGGTTAACAGGGAATCAAATCCAATAAGGAGAATCGTGGAGGGCCATAATGTTTTCTGTTAAACAGAGAACATCAGCCAAGTAGATGTGGCTACAACACAGTAAATGGGACTGAGAGAGATTGAAGAAGGATAGCTGATCTAGTCTCCAATCTAGGATAAAAACGAGTGAAAATTTCTAGGTTGGAATTCACCAACAGAAGCAGCTCAGATCTGAGTGCGAAAAGAAGAAATCGGGAAAAGTATGGAAGAAACGAGAGAGAGAAAAGAAGGATACCTTTGCACGATTATCAAAATAACTCCCTCTCTCCTTGGGTCCACTTGTTAATTTATACACACAAAGTGGATAGTGGACAAGCCCTACTTTGTGAGTCCAATTGACTCATATGTGGAACACAATGGCTCGAGCCATGCTTGGGCTTGACATGAACTTTGTTCCACTATTAAGACTTCAGAATTAAGAAATTAAGACATAGCCATGTCACTTATCACAAGGCTACTAAGATGCTCTGCATCACCTCACCATAGAAAAATCAGGCAACCGGAATTCCAGCCTTCGGAAGCCCCTCCCCCTTCACCCACTCTCTAGCCTTCTAGCTACTAACATACCTCTTAATCTTTGACCAGTATCGCCCCCAAACAAAAGCCGGTGTTTTCTGCCCAGGAGGCTCCACTCGCCGGAGTCCACCACAACAAGCTATTGGGCCAAACACTCCTTGTGCCGACTCTATAGACTATAGAGACTTGTACCACTATTCTAGAGAGGCTTCTAGCGTGGAAATTATGGTGATCGAAAGGTTTTTCTCGAAGAAAGATGGGAAAGACCACAACCAATTAAAAGAGAACTAGAGAAGTTTCACCCGGAGCACCTGAATCTCTCCCTCTGGAGAATAATGAATATTCCAGTTCCCACCCAATCTAGTCCAGATATTAGATTGAAGAATCTCGAAGACATTCCAATGATGAACAAAAAAGAGCCTCCTGTGATTGTGTACGATGAGGTCTACGATTAGATCCCTCAATGGAATTACATATATCGAATGCGACTGGAAATGTATCTCAAGGTGGTCGTGGATTCCATAGTCACCATCCTTTGTCCCCCTATACTAAAGAGGGAACTAAAGTCTGACTAGGGACATCGCATAAATCCAAGCCTCGACAATGCTCAACTTGTAACAAGGCAAACCACTAGACAACCTTCTGCCACGTTAAAAATTTCCAGCGTGCCCTCCCACGACCGCCACCGATAGTAGCCTTTCTAACCAAGGTTTAAAAACCGACGGTTAACCGGCTGACCGGTAAAAAATCCAAAACCGGTAGCCGGTTAGTTGGAGCGGGTTTGTGGGTCTACGGGTCGGGTCTGACCCGTACCCGACCCAAATATCCGACCCATTTTTTAAAACCAAAAATTTATTTTAAGACCAAAAATATATTTTTATGTCAAAAATTTATACATTGGTCCATGAAAAGAACTATATTATTTTTAATAAAAGCTCCTCTCACTCTTAAGACTTCATATTTGTTTTAGACAAAATGAATCTTTATTTATAGACCAACCTTCTTTGTGCTTTTTAAATTCTATCGATGTGGGACTAAAAAAGTGTAGTTAAAAATATTATAAAATATTCTTTGTGCTTTTTATGAATGTGGGACTAAATAAAGTGTACATGCATGTATTATTACTTTGTACACTTTATATCAATACATGCATGTACACTTTATAATAATACATGCAAAGTACAAAGTACTTTATTTTATAATATTTTATAATAAAAAGTACAAAGTAATAAACCATAACCCTCACTTTCACTCACACTGCTTACCCAAACCCTAGACCTCGCCTAGATAATATAAAATTAGGTGCTCGTCTAGATGATTAGGGTAAATGATTTGATAGTTTTTTTCAAATAACTTGGATGTATTTGTTTTGGATGTGTATTTTTAAGATGATGGGCAAATATTGACAGGTTTATATATATTTTATGTTGAATCATATAGTATATATATATACTATATGAACTCAGTTGAATCAGAAGATTACTCAGTTGAATCATATCCAACTACCTTGATTAAATTCCTTGACCACTAATGTTGAAAGGAAAAGGCTCTTATTACAATCTCACTAGTCTAAATTTTCTTACCTTTTCATTGTTAAAGGTTAAGAATGAATATACGTATATAGAGATTTTAACTGCTACCAGTTGTCTATCATTGATTTTGCTTTACTTGTGGTAAATCTCAGGTGAATATAGCATGCCAATCTAGTGGGGGAGCATTCTCAATCATAGACAAGGAAATGGGTGACTATCCGTCTGATTGTGTTGAGAAATTTTTAATGTTAGCTCTCAGATGTTGTCATGATGAGCCCAGTTCAAGGCCTTCAATAGCAGAAGTGGTTAGGGAGGTTGAGAACATTAAGTCAGTGTATTTAGAAGAGCATTCTATACCATCAACGTCTACCAATATCGAAGCTCAAACTGATATAGTCAGTGTGGCATCATCTTCTGTTCGAACTGGGGTTCATTCTTATTCTAATTACAACGCCTCCAGTCTTCCAAATAGTGATGTTCATCCTATTGTTCCGTGCTAAAACAATATATTAGCTATGTTAATTTAACATGTTCAAAATTTATCCTATGTCCAATTTATGACAAAAAAATTCAGGTGAGGGTGTCATCATTGAATCTCAATCAGGTATCCCATCCAAAATTGAGTATTTCCAATCTGATTAAGGATGTGTCTTGAATTGAATTCTGTCTAAGGGAATTTAGGGTTTATTTCATATTGAACAAACATGTATTTCATTCATGCAGATGATTAATGATGTAATGCTAAATTGTAGTGAACCTTATGTGGCTTTGCAATCAGATTGACCAGACAGAGTGGTTTGATATCAATAATATGTCCAGACATGATATGATTCTTAATTATGATTGAAATTTTTTAAATAACCAAAAACAAATATCTGAATTTCTTGCATTCTTACTGCATTATTGACAGAATTCCACTATCTATTTTTTTGGTTTTATGGTTGCAAAATTCCTTCTCTAAAGTTCACACCAAGACGATGACTGTTGAGCTTTTTTCGACGGAGGTATTTGGTGACAGAATAACACCACACCGAATTTTGGACCCATGTCTAATTAAATTGGTTTTCGTCTTTTCAGGGTGGTTATTTTTGCCATCAAATAAAAATCCATCCAGATATCTGATTATCGAACTTTTAGAGATGACGTTACTTTCGATTTGAATATTTTGAAAGAAAAAAAAAATTTGAAAACAATTAAATTTCATTAAAATAAGGACAATGCTCAGATTACATAGATTATAAAAATAAAAAAAGAACAAGAAATTCATTGACTCTCTATCATTAGCTATGTAATTTAGTTATACAGTAACTAGATACGGTATCTTAAGAACTCTCATACTTTCATTATAGATGTTTTCAAATGGTGACAACAGCTTTTCAAAGGTCCTAAAATTAGTTTGTTCTGTTGCTATGTAAACTTTTTAATTTCAATTAATACAACTGACCTTTAACCAAAAAAATGAACAATCATAAAATTATTGAAGACTGTGTTGCGAAATAAGATGTCAGATCAACTGATAAATTGAATGATTGTATGGTGAAGTACATCGAAAGAGACATATTTAAAACAAATAATGAAGAAACTGTTATGGGAGACGGAGACAACGTATTTAGTTACCGTATAATTAGACTACATAATTAATGGGGAAGTGTCAATGGATTTTTGTTCATTTCTTATACTTCTGTTTTATTTCTATACTTTTTTTTTCTGTAAATTGGGCATTGTCTTTTTAAATAAAAAAATTTAATTACTTCAAAAAAAAATGAAAAAACTATTAAGAACGTTACCAGAATATGCGAAAAAGAAGAATGAAATTACTAGAGCAATTTTGGCTATTGATTATGATTTTATTGATATTTCAATTGAATTTTAGATTGAATTGAAAAAAATAAATTGGCTCCGTCCCTGATCGGAGGCGAGAGCTCTATTCCGGTGATCGTGAATCAAATTAGGATGGGAATCAATTAACTAAACTAAGCAATAGACCCAATTCTCGTAATTTACTTTAAGCAAAACCTATATTTGTTTCTATATCTAGGATGGAAGTATGAGAAACCAACCTTTTGAGACAGCGTATTTATTTATTATATAATTATATTACAGAGTTAATGAGAAAAAGTCAATGAGTTTTTTGTTTATTTTTGTTTACTTTCGTTTTATTTCTATACTCTATTTTTGTAAACTGGACAATAGCTGTATTTTTTAATAAAATTTAATTGCTTAAAAAAAACCTCTATTTGTTTTGTATTATTCTAATTTCAATTAAATGCCTTGAATAAAAAAAAAAAAATTACTTGTGTAAAATAGACCCGTAAATAATAGAAACACTTAAGGGTATAACGGGTATTCAATAAACGCGTTTTTAGGTTTCTTGCGCCTATATAAGTAAACCCTAAGCAAAAATATATTTCGATTCTATTTGACGGCGAACCCATTTACACAAGGAGCCGGCGACGATGGGGAGAAGTGAGTTTTTCTTCTTTTACTTTTCTTCATCTTGTTAGATTTCTATCTCGATTTTAATATTTTCTTCTTAATTCGTCCGTAGTCTATCATTACATTTCTGTCAATCGATAAAAAAAATTCAATCTAGATTTTGTTTGCAATTTTGTCGAGTTTTTTTCTTTTTATTTATCTGTGTTTCTTATTCGTGGTTATTTTTCTATGACGCACGGTTATTGTTGTGTTTCGTTTCGATTAAGGGTTTTATCTTTCAGTTTTTATTATTTTGAATGATTATCCTCATATTTTTTTAAGTGAACGATCACTTTAGGCTAATACTTTTTTATCTGTTTTGAATGATAATTAGGAGTTTTTTTATTTATAAATTATTCGTCCGCGTTTGTCTCGAAATTGACCTAAAAAAGAGATTTTGATTTATCATTGATTTGGAATATTGTTTGTGTTATCAAAATTTGTAGGACCTGCTAGATGTTATCGTCAGATCAAGAATAAGCCCTACCCGAAGTCACGATACTGCCGTGGTGTTCCCGATCCCAAGATCAGGATTTATGATGTTGGTATGAAGAAAAAGGGTGTTGATGAGTTTCCTTTCTGTGTTCATTTGGTCAGTTGGGAAAAAGAGAATGTATCCAGTGAGGCTCTTGAGGCTGCACGTATTGCGTGTAACAAATACATGACAAAGTTCTCTGGTAAGGATTCTTTCCACCTGAGGGTGAGGGTGCACCCCTTCCATGTCCTCCGAATCAACAAGATGCTTTCATGTGCTGGAGCCGATAGGCTTCAGACTGGTATGCGAGGTGCTTTTGGCAAGCCTCTCGGAACATGTGCTAGAGTGAGCATCGGACAGGTTCTTCTGTCGGTTCGTTGCAAGGATGCCAATGGTGTACATGCTCAGGAAGCTTTACGTCGTGCCAAATTTAAGTTCCCCGGTCGACAAAAGATCATCGTTAGCCGAAAGTGGTATGCACAATTAAAAATCAAGGCTTTCTTTCTTATTAATCAAAATCCAAACTTATCAATTATGTTTTTTTTCGCTTTTCAGGGGCTTTACCAAATTCAGCCGCACAGATTATGTTGAATGGAAGGAGAGTGGCCGTGTAGCTGCTGATGGAGTGAATGCTAAGGTTTGTGTGTTATTATTAATCCCAATCTTTTCTCCAATCCAAATTCATTCCTGCAATCATATATTATATATATATAAATCTTCTTTCATCCTTATTCATTACGTTTGCCCTCTTCCTCTCTTGTGTGCAGCTCTTTGGATGCCATGGCTCTCTTTCTCTCCGGAAACCAGGAACAGCTTTCATTAACGCAGTGTCCAACTGCTAAATGCATTACTGTTTCTTTATTTACATTGTAGTATCTCTGTTTTCAGTTGACTTTTGTTACAGATGTTTTCTCAATGTCGGGTTTATCCTGCAACATAATTTCTTACTTGTTTTGTTTAGCTTCTGAGTTGCAGCTATTCTTGTCTGTATCAGTTTTGAATGATGGTTTATTGGTTAATTATGTTTTTAATTATGCTTTTGAATTATGTTTTAATATAATCTATTTGTTTTTATTAATTTAATGTTTAAGTTTCTTTGTTTTATTAATCAATTTGTGATAATAATATTATCAGTCAAAATTGTATCAAAAAGTTGATTGCGTGCGTCAACGGAATATTTAGCGATAAATGCCTCGAAATATTTTGTAATTACATTTTCGTCCCTACGAGATTGGGTTGGTATTGTACTATTGTAGTAGTAATGAGATGAAGAAGAAGTTTAATCTTTATTGATCACCACCTAACTATCAACCCTTCTTTGTTGGATTGCGGAAACACCGTCGCGAGTCTCGTGACGGGTGTTTTGGATTCAGATTCAGAACGGATTTTTCCTAAAACCCCTAATATCAGATCTGTTGGCGAATTTCGTTTGATTCGGCATTCTGTGGACAGGCGATTTGGGGCTTCTGCGCACGAGGTAATTAAAGGGCGTCAATGACGCGCGGGAGGTGGATTTGTTCGAGTTTTTTTCAGTCTTGTTTTTGGCATGGACGAGATTTATTAAATATTTAATTTGGGATTTGAGTGTGATTTATTGGGTGGTTTCCAGTGCTTAATTTTTTTTATTCACTCGAGAGATGATCGAAGGTGATTTTTTTTGGAGATGTTCTTTCTTTCTCATTCCTTGTTATTTTAGAATTGAAGAAGAATTGAAAAAGAATGGTTTAGAATTGTCGACGCTCCATGACCAGATTTTTTGTATGTGGTTTTTATTCGGACTCGTTTTACCTTGATTTGGGGGGAGGGGGGGATTTCTTGTTGGTTTGCTGCTTAAAATTGAATTTCTGATGATTATATTGTTTTAATTCGATGCAGATTTTGTGTGTGGGGGGGGGTTAAATAAGAAGAATATCGAGGACAAAAATAAATCGTAGTTCTTGAAAATATAGGTTTGAATTTGATATTGACTCTGTGAACGCTGTCAGCCTATCAGATGATGTCTAGCAAGTGTGGATTACTTCTACTAGTTTTGTTTGCTTTTTCTCTGTTGCATACTTCTGCTTTCACAGAATCTGGAGAGAAAATCATTCTCGCAAGGAAACCTCCCCAGAGGATTCCGAAAGACACTGCTAATGAGGATGATAATTTCACAGCAGATGGATTTAATAGTAAAACAGGAAGCAAGTCAGGCAACAGAGTTTCAGTTATCACGGTTGGATGGTTTACCCTTGCAATGGCAGTGGCTACAGGCTTAGGCGCTGTTCCATTTTTCTTTGTAGAGCTGGAACCTCAATGGGCAGGTATATGCAATGGATTGGCTGCTGGGGTGATGCTGGCGGCAAGCTTTGATCTTGTTCAAGAAGGGCAGTCGAATAGCGGCAATGGAATTTGGGTTGTTATGGGTATTTTGGTAGGCGGGATTTTTATCTGGCTCTGTAAGAAGGTAGGCATATCTATATAGCCATTTCTCTCCAATCATTTTTTTCATATTTTTATCTGATTCACTCTTGAATAGTTGTTATATGACATGTTGGCATCTATGTAGTTTCTTGAACAATATGGAGAAATGAGCATGTTGGACATTAAAGGAGCCGATGCAAGCAAAGTTATTCTTGTTATTGGGATAATGACTCTTCACTCATTTGGGGAAGGTTCTGGTGTTGGAGTATCTTTTGCCGGGTCAAAAGGACTATCTCAAGGTCTTTTGGTGACTTTAGCTATAGCTGTGCACAACATACCAGAGGGCTTAGCTGTTAGCATGGTTCTTACATCCAGAGGGGTTTCACCACAAAATGCAATGTTGTGGAGTGTCATTACATCTTTGCCACAGGCGAGTTGACTATGATTTTTTGTTAATATTGTTATGTAGTTTCTCGACTTTATACATAATACTGATACTTATTTTCTAATCATCAATCCTCTTTGCAATTTCTTATCGATAGCCAATTGTAGCTGTCCCTGCATTTCTTTGTGCTGATGCTTTTCAAAAGGTTTTGCCATTCTGTACTGGTTTTGCTGCTGGATGCATGATCTGGATGGTAATTGCCGAAGTCCTCCCTGATGCATTCAAGGTAATAAACAGACAGAATAAGGATCATTTTTTTAGCATAGAGGAACCTCCCTTTGGCCACATCTCATAAAAATAGACGGATAAAACTCTTGTATGTGAAATCTGAATCCCCTTGATTTAATCACTTAACCTGTGTGGTCATTGGCTGTGTTGAGATCTTAATTTACTTGTTTTTATGTTCCTTATCAGGCAAATATTTCTTTAGAAAAAAATTGTGAATTATATTGCATTCTCTTTCTTATTCATAGGAAGCTTCCTCTTCTCAAGTGGCATCTTCTGCAACAATGGCTGTGGCATTCATGGAAACCCTTAGCACAGTTGCATATTTATTCAGCCATAACCACAGGTAAAAAGGTTCTTGATTTATTAATACTACCCGATAATATCGTTTCCACATGGCTTTTCATAGTTGCAGCATGGCTTTCTCTTGATATTCAATGTGTTTTCATGGTTGCAGCTCAAGAGAAGCTTCTGGTTTCTTATTACCGCTATTATTTGCACTTGGTCCATTACTTGGTGCTACCATCCTGATTCCATTCGCTCTCACTCTCCATCTTCAACATGCCCTCCTCTCTGGTTTGGCCTCCGGCATTGCATTTATCCTTGCTGCGTGGAGGCCCTTACAGTTAGTGTTCTCTCTTAAACTGAATTTGTTCACTGTTCTTTTCCTTCTTGGTGCTGGTGCATCTTTCTTCAATGTATCCACATCGACCATACTGAAGCTTTCTCGGCACAAAAAGGCTTCAGTCAACGAAATATCGTCCTCATCCAGAAGCCTCTCTTTGAGCAAACTGACTCTACAATCATTTATGGCATGTGGAGCCATATCACTACACGCCCTTGCAGAAGGACTTGCTCTAGGTGTGGCGGCTCCACAAGCTTATGGTTTTGGACGTCACATGGTCCTCCCAGTCTCTCTACACGGGCTTCCTCGTGGAGCAGCAGTTGCAAGCTGCATCTTTGGCGCCACTGATAGCTGGAGATGGGCGCTTGCTGCCGCCACCTTCACTGGGTTTGCAGGACCCACTGCCGCCATCGGTGCCATACTTGCTGGTATTGACTACAGCGGTCTAGATTACTGGATGGTGTTTGCATGTGGTACTCTAATTCCTGGGTTCACAACTGTTTTGAGAAGATCATTAAGGCTTGAAGCAGCAAAGTGTGTCTATGGTTTGTTGATAGGGGTTGGTTTTGCATGCTTCTGTTTGATGTCTACCAAAATTGTGTGCTTGCATACTCCATACTGTAACTCTGCACCTGAGGCTGTTAGATAAAAAAGGTCTAAACTTGTACATAACAACCATCCCAACCTCTCTACCAAACATCATCTTAATTTTATTTCAATGAGCTTTGCTTAATTATCTTCTCCCACAACTCAATAAACTCACTATTTTCTTTTTTTCCTAGAGGATTTTTTTCCCCATTTCATCATTTTAATTTTTACCCCCATTCATTTTTAAAGTCTCACTGTATATTTGTAAAAATGGTGGGGTTTTTTCCCTCCTGAATATAATCAATATACCAGAGTCATTTAATATATCACTGATCACATCATAGTGGAAATTAAATGAAAATTGTGTTGTGTTGTATAATCGTATTTTGTCATCTTATGTTTCGTGTAATCGTGTCGTGTTTTTTGAAAGTCAAACACTAAACTGACATTATTATTAATTGTGTCAAAACTTTCGACACTAACCCGACAATATTATAAATATGTGTTAAAATTGTGTCGTATTTTTTTATTAATTGTGTTTTTTATTGTCATCCCTAATAATATATCATCGGACACATCATATTGGAAATTAAATGAAAATTACGTACAATAAAATCATGAATAATTGAACACTCAACAATCTTAATAGTTATCGTGACCAATTTAGTTAATTTACTTATGTAAAAAAACTGATATTTCCATATCAGCCCCCAGAGGCATTTGCTTCAAAAAAAACTACCAGTAAGCCTGTAAATTGTATAGCGGAATCCGTAGACTATCCGGATTCAAATTCAGATACCTGAATTGAAATCCGGATTTTATTCGGTCAGATTCGGATATCCAAAAAATCCGTCGATAAAATTTGATTTTCTTTAAAAATTTCGGACGCAGATAGGATAAATATATAATAAATTAATATTAATTTATTATATATTTATATTATAAATCATTAAATACTTAAAGTTTTAAACCTAATTGCCGAAGTTATAATTATAAATCTTTATAACTTATTAACTTATAATTATTAAATTCTAACTCTAACCTTAAAGTTATCTGGATTCGGATTATCCGACAGATAATTTATTCGGATTCGGATTATCCGGATTCGGTTTTTTAAATCCGGATAATTATTCGAATTCGGATACCTGAATATACCAGGGGCATTTATGTCACTGAGAATATTTAATTGGCGGGTCAATTACAAACCGTAATATAAAATGTAAACGGTAAATACCTCTTTTACTCGGGTGGGTATACTGGCCAAGTGAACAGTACGGCAGTCGAGCGACGCGAAGGAGTCGTGAATTGGGGATCGAAGTCCGGCGAGAAGGGAAGATGAAGATAGTCCACGTTCCTTGCTTGATGGATAATTACTCCTACATGTAAGAGACGCAAATCCACGGTCCAGACTAGTCATCGTCTCATTATTATTTTTTAATATATTATTCTGTCAGAATTGTAGACGATGCGAGAAAAGAAGCTGCAGCTGTCGACCCTGTGGAGCCGGAAAAGGTGCTTTCTATGGCTTCCGAACTCGGAGTCGATTTGAAGCTTGTTCTCACCACGCATCACCACTGGTATTGTTTTTCCAACAACATTTGATTTTGTATGCGGTAATTTTTTTATTGGATATTGTCATTATTTTGATGAAGAATTACATAGCATGATATCAAACCTAAAAGAAAAATTAGCTAACCAACTTAGCTTTCAATGCAATTGGGCAACTTATTCCTTCCTCTGTTATTGCCAACATTTTTTAGTATCCTGATTTTTGAACTATGATCTGCAATAGGGATCATGCTGGTGGAAATAATAGAATAAAAGAGCTATTGCCTAACATCAAAGTTTATGGAGGCTCTGTGGACAATGTAGAGGGCTGCACTGATAAGTTGGAAAATGGCGATAAGCTTTCATTTGGTGATGGTGTTAAAATATTGTCTCTCCATACTCCATGGTGCGTTTGATGGTATCTCTCGTCAAATTCATTATAGGCCACTTATTCATGTTGACATGCTTCATTCAGCCATACCAAGGGTCATATTAGTTATTATGTGACAGACAAAGAGGAGGAAGATCCAGCAGTCTTTACTGGGGACACATTAGTAAGTTGGATAAGTCGACGTTCCTTCTAATTTCTACCCCAAATTAATATTTACATGATTTTGATCAATTATTATAATTATTTAGTTTGTAGGTGGGTGTGGCAAGTTTTTTGAAGGTACTGCAGAGGAAATGTATCAATCACTTTGTGTAACATTAGGATCATTGCCCAAGTCTACTCAAGTTTATTGTGGTCATGAGGTATGGTTTCTATTGTCCAATTTTTTGAAAAATTGCAACAAGTTTTGCAAACTCTCTCATCAAGTTGTCTCAGTAATTGCACACCGCTGGTTTATTGTTTTCATTTCATTACATAGATTCTTAGTTCTTACTACGTCATGTTTCCTTCATTTTATTCCCTTGTTAATATTCTCAATATCTCGTGAACACACAGTCATAATTATATTTGAAAAACCAATTCATTCACAACACACGTCGTTTTTTTTTTAATATACTGTTCTTGTTACATATTCCAGTACACAGAAAAGAATCTGCATTTTGCAATGACTGTGGAGCCAAACAATTTAAAGCTGAAGGAAAAGCTATTACGGGTTGAACATCAAAGACATGCCAATCTCCCATCTATCCCTTCATCAATCGGCGAAGAATTAGAAACAAACCCATTCATGCGGGTCGATCTACCAGAAACACAGGTACTTTGTTGCACAATATCAATCATTACTGCAATTAATTTACCTGATACATTTTCTTGTCTATTGCTACTTGACAGAAAAGAGTTGGTTGCCATACTCCCATCGAAGCTCTCAGAACTATCCGAATAATGAAGGATGCATATAAAGGATGACAAAAACAATACCTGCAAAAACTGCAAGCTTTCCTCACTGCAGTAATTCAAGCAAGCATGATCAAACATAATTAAATGTAATTTTTTTTACAATAAAGTTGGATGAGAATTGTTTAGCTGATAAATGAAACAAGTATGGTTGTGAAAATTATGCAGCTGTAAAACCCTAAATCCTAACTAATTCTCTAACATTTAAAGAATCAGCATTGTAATCTTAAATATATTCCATGTCTGTCTTTGTTCAACTGATTGCAAAATTACAACTGACTTGAGCATGACTTATGAATTAACAAATAAACAAACAAAGAAGAAGAAGCTTGCACAAGGTCTCAATATAAAACCACTTGTCTTCAGCCATGTCAAAACCACATTAGGGAATTAATCCAATAATTAATCTAAGGTTACTTACTACAACCAAATAAGCTAATATAGAGCACAACCATCCTCTTCCATTCATTCTTTGCTTCTCACCCCTTGTTTCCTCCATTTCCAAAAAACATTAGGGCAATTTACTATCTTGGTTCAAAGTGGTGGTCCTCTTTATCTTATATCAAGCAAAATTATTAGGACCATCCGTTGTCTAGTTAGGAAAGTGAGACTCTGCCTTCTGGTTTTGCGCGCTTCATCCCACTGTTACTGAAAGGGGAAACACTGCCACTTGGATGAGGACTATCCTCCCTTAGGCTTGAATTTAGTATTGCAAGTTCCCGAAGTTGTTGTCTCTTGTAGAAATCTTGTGATTCGTCCTGAATATGAGACGAAGAAATCGACGGTACACAGTTAAATCATGTCATGGAGAGTTGTTATTGTGTTCTGATATCAGTTATGATTGTATTGGTTTTTGAGTTATGTTATCAATTAGCATACTAGAAATCAAAGTGTTATAATAGAAATTAGAAAGTAAGTAAAGAAGCATACCACAGGTTTAAGCAACTCTTCTATGATTTCTTGAGCTTGTCTCAATCTTGTATCGACGATATTGGAAGGTAACTCAGCCTCAACCAAAATATGAAGTGGATCGCACAAGTGCTCATAGCCTGGTCTTCCTCTAAGCTTGTCTTCCTTCAAAGTGAAAAGAAACATGATTAATAATTAAACAAAGAAGAAAGATCACTCCTGAAAATAGAGAAATTAGAAACATGTGTGTGTGTGTTCTGCACTTTTGTGTCTACTTTTTTTTTGCAAATAGAAAATGAATTTGGGAACATTTATTTACCTTTCCTGGATCTTTTATCGAACCTTTTCCTCTAATGTATACACGACAACCTGTGGAAGCTTCGACACGTTTTAACGAGTTCCCCCTTGGACCCAAAAGGCGTCCAACAAAATTGAACTGGAGCAATCAAACTCTGTTAAAAATTCTGAATAGAATGATTTAAAAAAAAAAGTAGAATACTGATTTAGATAGCATACAGTGGGATATGTATCTACAGGAATTTCCAAACGCAAAATCTTTTTGACGATATAAGAACTTGGACTTGGAGGCGCGCCTTGCCAATCCATAGTCATACTATGAGGAATACCAGGTCTCTGGTAAGAACACAAACAAGTCATTATAATTATCAATCCTGATTCCTGATCAAAACAAAATGTAAATTCACCTCATGCTGGAGTCCATTCCATCCACTAAATCCAGGACCAGAAGATATAGGACTGGGACTTCGATATTGGAGTCTGTCAAAATCCCCCAATCCCTGATTCGATAACATACCAGACACACGGAGAATCTCTGTTGTAACATGAAAAACAATATAGAATGTACAAGAGACCCCTAATTAAATTGATGAAATAAAACAATATTGCCTTGTGATCACAGAAAAATGAATAATCTACTGATGATCAATACATGATAGAGATAAACAATATTCTAAAGATTGTAAAAACCTAAAACTAGCAATAATCCAGCATTGCCATTTACTTTTTCAAAAAAAAATCCCAAAAAATCTTAATCACAGATGCAAAAGACCTATGCAAAATCAATAGATAATGGCATAAGATAAACCCAAAGATCTGCAATAATGGAAGAAAGGAAATAATCAAAATGGGAATAAAGAACTTAATTTCAATATGAATGACCAGACTAAAATGTATGAAAACACAATGATGAAATGTCTCATGCAGTACCAAAATCAATCAATCAATCTACTGAATCTGATTATAATTATAAAAAAAATCCAAAAAGAAAAATAAACAAAAAAGGCCGATCGACTTCACAGAATCTAAAAATAGAAATTCCAATGGAATCCAAAAAAAAGAATAATGAATCGGAGTTCATTTGACACTGACCTTGATTCAACAATCTACTGCATATAGGAAGAACTTGCATGAAAGGTCCAAGCTTCTGATGCTCTGCCAACAACTCTGCCATGTACTGACTACAAACAATAACCACAAAAACAAAACAAAAAACTCGATTAAAACTTGCCCAAAAACAAACACCAATCAATCAATCGGATGACCCCAAAAAAACGCCGGTCTCTAATTAAAATTCTGAACTTTTTTTATTGTTCATCTGTTCGTTATTACTTTCCCAAACCCCAAAGGTTTGCGATGCCTAAAACTTCCCATACCTCTCTATATCTGGTGTGTTTCTTATCTGAGGGGAAAGGGCTCTTGCAGGGGAGAAGCTATGGTGGTTATATAACCCAGACATGCCTGCTTTGGGAAGAAGACGTTTGATTCAGAAGTGGGTATAAAAGACGAAGGTGAAAGGAGATGAGATGAGAGGAGAGGGGAAGGAAGATGGAGAGGGTGGCTGTGAAAGGTGTTGTTTTGCTGCAGAAATGAGGGCTTCCTTCTTTGTTTGCTTCCTTGCTTGCTTTTATTAATGTGGCAACTCTACCATCCAAATTTTATTTTCTTTATTTTTTTCATTAAAACCCAAATAAATAATTCTTTTTTATTATTTTAATATTTATTTACTTAACCTTTTTTTCCCTTAATAAATTGTACATAAAGAATTAATTATTGATTTTTCAATGGGTATTCAATAATTACAATTTATACAATAATTCCATAAATTCTTTAAAATGACATGTGGGTCCGTTCTTCGCGTATTCCATACGGTATTTCAAAAAAAAATCGTATTTGAATTATTGATAATATTGAAATAAGATTAGTTTCAGATGAAAACTCATTATTTGAAAGAAGAAGAAAAAACTTCGAGATTATTGTCAAGAAATTATTATCCAAAATTAAATCAAATGATGAGTCACGATTTTTATTTAATTCTCAAACAGTAAGTTCTCACCTTTGAAATATTTGAATTCTACAAACAAACAAACAAACAAAAAGTTGCATTGAAATTTGGAATGGGTGAAAATTAAAAAAAAAGATAGAAAGAGTTGATTTTTTTATTTTCATTATGATCCCAGATTGAAGCTTAAAAAAACTACATAAAAGAATCAAACCAATTGAAGGTTAAAATGTAAAAAAAAAAAGATATACCAGAACAAAATAATATATCACTAGTCGTACAGAAACCTGAATTTTTAGAAACTTTAATAGTAACTGTGATAACAATCGGACGGACCTTGAATCATCTGATAAACAAAAAAAACGACGACTTTGAGGATCTTGAAGTCAAACAAACAAGAGTTGAAATTTTTTTTTTTTAAGAAAGCAGTGATAAGAAATGAAAATGTTAAGGCATTGGATTCTTTCTCTCTTGTGTGTTTGCATTACTGCATTAGCATTGGAGAAGAAGTTAAGGCATGGCACGTTGAGACAGCAATGCTTGGTTGGGATGGAGAAATAGTACACTCTCCACCATTATCATTATTAAATACACATACAACAAGCATATTGCACATGCCAATTTGCCCAACTCCTCTAGACTTCTACTACTTACTATTGTTTTTCATAAGTAAATAGAAATCAAAGTGCATACATTGAAACTCGAACTCTGAACTTTCAGTCATAAATTTTAATATTAGCAACAAATTAACATCAATCAAACCTAACACTCCAATGGGTTGGAAAAAAAACATACATGTCTGATGTCTGGTTGGATGACAGCTTCATTTCAGTATTTTTTCATCGGAGTTTCTGATGAACTCTTTCAAAAAAAAAACTTTGTTTAAGAGATTAGGAAACATGGGAAGAACAACCTGGAGACTCTATTGTCGATTGCCGACAAAAAAATGCTAGATAGATCTATAAATCTATAATATATATGTATGACAGCATTCAATAGCCACCCCTCTTGCCTTGTTGTCTAAAGTCTCTGCTGTCTTGGAGAGAAATTGTTCCATTTATTAAATATCATTTTTTTTTATCTTGATTGTGTTTTTTATAAGATGTAGAAAATTCGACTGATATATCAGAATCGTATAATATATCACAAAAACTTAAACTCTGAATCTTCAAAAACTTGAACTCTGAATCTTCAAAAACTTGAACTCTGAATCTTCAAAAACTTGAACTCTGAATCTTCAAAAACTTGAACTCTGAATTTTCAAAAACTTTATTAGTTACTGTAACGTACTTGTTGAGCTAATTTTCTTGTGTAAGTGTATTTGTGATAATTTTTAATAACAGAAGATACTTTTCTATAAAACGTGAAAATGTCTGTCTCCTGATAATATACTAGAATTATATAATATATCGCACAATGAAACTCGAACTATGAACTCTCAGAAACTTTGTTGAACTAATAGTGTTTATGATTTTTTTATAATTGAAGGTACTTTTTTACGAGACGTAAAAATGTCTATATCTTACTGATATACTAGAATTACATAATATATCACACAATAAAACTCGAATTTTGATAAACTTAAATAATTACTTTAACTAGTTGTTGTGTAAATGTATTTGTAATTTTTTTTATAATAGAAGGTATTTTTTTTATAATACTAGACGTAAAAAATATACTAAAATCACATAATATATCACAATGAAACTCGAATTCTGATAAACTTTAATAATTACTGTAACTAGTCGTTGTGTAAATGTATTTGTGATTTTTTTATAACAGAAGGTATTTTTTTACGAGACGTAAAAATGTCTATCTCTTGCTGATATACCAGAATCACATATCCATCACACATGAAAACTAGAATTTTAAAATCAGAAACCTTAATAAACATCAAATCTTCCTCTGTAAATGTATTAGTGTGTCTTCTGTCTTGGTTAAATAAGCATCAAATCATTCAAGTGGGGATTCAATATTGAATATTAGAAGAAGAAAAAGGAAAAGGAAAAGTATTTTTAAAGTCTATGAAGAATAAACAAATTGATGATAAAATATAAAAATGTAAGATTGTAGGTGATTTTTTGTCTGTTGCTTGTATGGAGCAATAAAATAATGACGGCTATGCAATTTATTCAACAATTTCTACGTGGGGAGAGTGGTATCACAGATAAATAATTAAATAGTAGCTACTACAGTGCTACTATATCTCATGATGTCTCTTTACACCAAACAAATTTGGGTCCATGAAAACGCTGGTGCATTACGATTTACAGGGTTGGGATTTAAGAAAGACGCACCTCCCTCCCTCCCTCCCCTCCACGCCCATGTGAATTGTAGAGGACCACTTGAGTTTCAAAAAAAAGAGCTTTGTGGGCTCTCTTTCAGCTTCTCTGCTTTGTCAAGCCTCTTTCTGAATTCTGAATACAGGTTATAAATCAAAGTTGGGAGAAGATGTGACTTATTTTACACAATCGATGCCAAAATAATAATAATCTCCTAAATCAACTCTACTGCAATAGAGAATGAGATGAATTGATTACACCATAGTAAAATAGAGAGGTACGTGATGACTATTTGACCATGAATGAGCTCTTACAACTACAGCCTCCAACAGCACTAGGGTTTGAAGTTACCTGCATGGCAAGGGGACAAACAGATAAACTTTATTTTGCAAAACTGACATGTAAAAAGAACAAAAGAAAGCTAAGCAGTGGGTCACAAAACAGTTCTATTATTTATCGTTTAGAAGAGAACCCAATGTTATCAATTTTACATGGTATGAACCAACCGCCAACCAACTACATAAGGGTTATGTTATGTACAGTCCTTGAGTGCACATTATTACTATGCATTAACAATTTACCCTCCTAAATGTTAGGTAGACAAATAGGCAGTTTGGCATTCAAATGATATGAAAGATAGGGTACTGTGCTGTCTCTTACAGTTTAGTTGGAATATTATTTTCAATGGCCACACACATTCCAAGATAAATGTTCGCACCCAATGGGTTCTCACATGATCATTGTCTATTTTCAACTTTTCATTTGAAATTCCTTCATATTTCTGCATTGTCAATGAGGCCCAAACTAAAGAAGTGAGGTACAAACCACATCATATTTCTGCACCCAATGGGATCTCTTATTTCTTCATATTGCTGCATGTCAATTGTTTTAATTCTTTCAACACCTTAACTATGTTGTTGACTTGTTATATTAGGTTAATCTTGAACTGATGTAAGTTAATTGTCACAATAGATTCTCCTCTCCTGTGTTCTCTAAAAGATACTCATGTAAGACTCCTCTAATTACTTATCAATAACCAATATAACAATCCACAGTTCTGTGGCTATTCAGGAAATATCTTGTTACATGGGAGTTAAAGATTTATAGCCAAGTTGCAGTAACAGACTGTTCGGATAGAGCTCTTCTTCTCATCATCCTAGTGGGATTTTTTTAATCTCTCAAGCAAAGTACATCCCCTTTGACGGTCTTACCCATATCTTATATACTAGTATAACAAATGTTAGACTTGTCCTACGAAATCCTGCAGATTATAGTTTGGACCAACTCCACAGTCCTGCTAGGCAACAAACCAACAACGAAACAGCCTACAGGAATATATCCAAAAAAAAGCTTCCCGAGATCTGCATCGTCTGTCGGTGGCTTAGTGCTTCCAAGTTCCTCCTGCCAATAAGAAATGAGATCCACAGACCTATTCATCTGCTAAGTCTTAATTCCTCCTTTTCAATAGGGTTTTTTAAACATCTCTACCACTCCCCTCTTTTAAATAAAACCATCTATTGTATTTATACACCCCGGTCCTGGTGCGGTTGGGTGCACCACAAATATTATGAGGAAGACATCCTTTTAAAGTTTTAACTTATTTACTTTGAAGTATTCAGCTTTGATCATTTCAAAGTTAGTATCTCTGTCTTTTTTGGAGATACTAGCTCCACCCTTTCAGAGTTAGTAACTAAGATGAGGATATATTGGTAAACTGTAGATTATCATTATCTATTAAATAAAAATGAACGATATAAAAAAAGTAAGTGGATATCATGATTCATGTGTGTATTGGAAATTGGTATGAACCATGATCTCATTAGACTCACGGACAGTATATATAAAACTAATATCTACAAAAAGGTAAAGTTAAAACTAATAACAGAAATAGAATCTAAATTCGTTGCAAGCTAATATTAATAATTATAATTATTCTCTGTCATTAACATTTTTGAAATTGATTGTGTTCGATTGCTTTAAACAATGGTCAATTCGTCAATGTGCAGAGATGTTAGGTTTGCACGAAAAATAGATATCTAACCAGAACGGCTAAACTCGTCAATATGCAGTGAATTAAGATAGGAATTAATGGGATATTATAAAAAATATATCTTACCAGAAAGGCAGAACGGATCAACTCCTCAGCATAATCGACGGTAGCACCTTTGACAAAATCATATGAAATATTATCAACTATAAGCTTAACACCCTCTTTTTCAAAAACCCTGCATGAAAAAAATATATAACATTCTAGATGGGGGGAATCTTGGCATAAAAAGTGTCATGAAGATTGAAGACAGACAGTAAAAGTCATACATGTCGTCTGGATTTTTTTTATCATCCAGTTCAAAAACATATTGGAAACCAGAACAACCACCAGCCTCTACACTCAATCTTAACATCTTCCCCTCCTTCGATGTTTCTTTGCCATGCAACTGTTTTATTCTCTGCAGTACATCTAAATTAAATAAGAAGGATATGTGAAATTAAGAACAATATTGCAGGTAGAAAATATCCATACCAATCATACTGAAGACAAGGGGATCTAATCATCTAATCAACTGAATGGCAATCATGTCTTAAATCTTTGATATTGACTGGAACAATTTGGCAGTAAATTGGTGTACTTGTAGATTTTATGGCATATATCAAATAAATTGATGGAATCAAAAGACGACAAAATGATCAGAAATGCAAAATCAATCTCGGTTTAAAAGAGTGCACGTTCATGGTCAATCAATCACTTACTGAAAAATAAAAATAAATCTCGAGATCACATTCACACCTGTCCAATAATTCAAAAAACCAAGTAGCAATCTTCGTGGTTCAACTATTATTAAATAAATAAATCAAAAGGCTTGTGGCAACACGTGAAGTTTCACAAAAACGACATATAATGCTTCTTTTAAAAAAAAACCAAACTTTTAAAGAAATTAAAAATAGACATACGCGGATGCAAGCGTCGGTCATTTCGACGTAATCATCAACGGCAGTGATGGTTTGCGAGGAAGAATCTGCAACTTCTGACGCGATTGTGGTTCCGGAGCTATAAGAGTTGGAGAGGAGCATGTAGTTCTGCCGTATACGGTTAAAGAACGTCGGAACGATTCGACGTAGCAAATACCTAGATTCCATCTCCTTCCTCACGCCTTTCTCCACAGTCGCCTTTCAAAAAATCCCACAATTCCGTGAGCTTTTATTAGTACCCTGTTCTGGTGTTTCTTTTGGACACGATAGTCGGTAGTATTAAAACGAAAGCCAACACAAATAAACTTAAACGGGTCGGATCTTATTCAAATCAACATAACCGATGAGAACAATCAAGCCCCTACCGCCGCGGCATGGGGGAAGAGCACCGTCGATTGAATTGGGGGAGAACCGACGGACTGGAGGTAGGATTGAATTCAATCCTATCCGGTGAAGAGGATGAGGAGAGGCGGCAAAGGATAATTGCAGTCACGCGAAATTGGTGATTTGTGATCAATTTTGAAATTAGGGATTTAACTTGAAAGAAACCCTTGTCGGATATTCGGATCCATTAAAAAAAGACATAGACGGGTCTTACGTACTTTAATTATCGGGTAAACACTTTTTGAGACTTACCGGAAAACGGTTACCCCTCCCTAATGATGATGGTTACGATTACCAAAACGACCATCCCCTTCCCGCCAACAACATCGCAACTCCACTCTTCTCAGTGGCGCCGCCGGCTACCGAACCGGATTGTCTTCATCACCGAACGACGGAGGGGGGAGATCGAAGGGAACATGTGTTGGAACTTGGAAGCGAGTCCTCCGTCATTATGCGGTTACTGCGTTGGTGGGAGGAGGCAATTGTAAGTCGGACTTGAATCGCCCATTATAACAGGAGGATTTATTAAGCCGTATGAGTCTGATGCCTCCGTTGAGCATTCTGGCTCAGATTTATCAGTAATTTTCTTAATCTGTTCCTGTCTGTTCTTAAAAAGGTTGTCCATAGACCATAGGTGTTTCTTGCTGACATTGATATACTTTAATTTGCAGGTTTTGTCTGATATCAATTTCGGACGTTTTCCTAGGACGGCATGGTTTGAGGAATTTTATGCGATTGCAATGGAGAATGGAATGAAATCTTATGAGAAGGAGGTAAACAAAAGGAAAAAACTTGATTTGCATGTGCTTTTTTGTGTCCTGGTAAAATCTAGACATATTTGCTTTGGGATTTTTTTACTATGTGCGCGTTGAAATTTTATTACAGTTTTACACTTCTAAGACATACATTTATTTTCTATTTCCAAATCATATTTTTTGTGACTTGATCACTTGGGAGAATTTGTTGCTCATACTAGGATTTTATATCACAGTTTTTTTTTGCATAGTTCGCCGGAGAATTGAGATAAATATTTCATTTTGGATTTTAAATGTATAAATCATTCAACCCAAGGTTTGAGTTGCGTCATAGCGCGTAGCGCCAACTACCCGCGCTATGGGGATATAGCGTACTCCATAACGCCATTTAAAAATTCTAGATATGTACAATAATTAGTGATCAAGTTAAATCAGTAGTTTTAGAAATGGAGAGAAATCGTGAGATCTGAAAGAGAAATCTATATAAATACTAACCTTATTTGGGTGGATCCTAACCCGGATCCGCCTAAAGGTGCACTTCCCATAGCGCGGGGTGATAGCACCGTCTACTTGCGATATAGCTATAGCGCGCACTACTCAAACCTTGATTCAAACCAGGAGCCTTTCAGTGTAGTACAAAGCAGAAAGAAGAATTTTCACATGTTTGTATCTAGCCTCTATTATCGTTTATCCATTAGTTTTCGTTTGGTTTGGTAATTCCTTTGCTTCTTCTTAAGTTGCGACACATAAAAAAGAGTTATTTAGGCAACTCAAAGGAGATTACAAGAAGGTATTGGAAGTGGGTATAGGAACTGGACCAAATCTCATGCTTTATGCCAATACTTCTGGTACATATGTTTAATTGTTTATGGTGTCGATCCCAACAAATAAATGGAGAAAAATGCTCGAGAAGCCGCAGTTCTACGGGACTTCCATCACCCAATTTCAATTTTATTCTGGGGGTATCTCATCTTAAATAGATTTGTTTTTTTTTGTTGAATGATTTTTTAGAGTAACATGCATTGGTAGTATAGTAGAGTAGAACATGATGTATAAGAACAATGGACAATCTCAGTATGATTTTCTGCTGATATGAGGAACCTATGAAATTTATCTGTTAATACTTATTTCGTCAAAGTTCATCTATTTACAAAAAAATTACAAAAAATGTATTAAGATATGTCATTTGGGATATAGATACGAAATAGACCTTGTTAGTGTGGCACAAGTGCACAACTCTTTCGATTACCTCTGAAATATGTATATTCAAAAAATCATTGTTAATCCAGATTTTCTTAGTCTTTTTTAAGTTGCAGAAGCTTTGCCAATCAAAGATAACACAATGGATGGTGTAATTGAAACATTTGTTTTATGCTCTGTTGATGACATTTATGCATCATTGAGAGGTTTTTTATTCAATTCATCGTACCAATGATAACTTGCTAATTTTTTTTTTAAGTCACTCTTAAACAACACTTGCTAATATGATAATATCTATATGTAATGTATGCAGAGATAAAAAAAGTGCTCAAACCCAGTGGCACGTACATATTTATGAACCACATAGCAGCTCCAGGTAATGATCCCCTCGCTTATACTGAACCATTGTATTTCTCGATAATAGCAAACAAGCATGAGGTACTTGCACTTTCTAACTTTTTAACTTTTTAAACGTGTTTAGGTGATCTCATTTCATCATTCACAAGAGAATAGAGAATTTTATCGACATTTTCGACCAAATTTCCTCAGCTAACATGTCTTATACTTTTTATCTATAATATTTTTCACCATTCCCTCCAACTTGCTTATCGTAGTATCAGATCTTCAAACAATCGTATTATTGACCTTACAATCCAAACATTTATCCATTAAATTTCTTTTTAAGATAAAAACTTTTCAAAAATGTAAATGTACACTAGTCCTAATTTGAATATCATTAAGTGTTTTCCCTTTAATATACAATGAGAACAATTTTGAAGAACAGGCAAATAGCTTACCTTAACAGAGAAGTCAAGCCGCCACAGCATGGAGGAAGAGCATCATCGATTGAATTGGGGGAGGACCGCCGGACTGGAGGTAGGATTGAATTCAATCCTTGAGATCAATCCTATCAGGTGAAGATTTCATATGACAGTCCAAACAATCCAACACCTTCAGAGCTCGATTCACCCCCACCGCAGTTTTTGACTTGGCTTCGGCTTTGAACATGTGGATCTCATGTCCAATCTCAATCCAACTACATCCAGAGCTCGTTCTCAGTCCTCTGTCCTTCATCAACTTCCTTACCGCCGCAAACTCATCCCACCTTGCTGTCGCTGCGTACAAGTTCGCAAGCTGGACATACGTCGCCGCACATTCCGGTTCCAAAACAAGCCTGCTACGTGCAGCAAGTATGCCTATTTCAACATTACCGTGGACTTTGCAGCTGGAAAGCAACGATCCCCAAATCACGGCGTTCGGTCGGAGCGGCATTTTAAAGATTAATCCCAATGCTAGTTCCAATAATCCGGCCCGACCAAGGAGATCCACCATGCACGCGTAATGCTCCATGTTCGGCGCTATCCCGCGCTCCACCATCGTATTGAAGCAGCGTAGACCACGCTCGACCATGCCCACGTGCCGGTATGAGGATAGAACACCGAGGTATGTGATCGCGTCCGGGGAAGTATCGCCGCCGCCGTCGCGCATTTCATCAAGCTTGTTTGATGCTTCATCCGCGAGCCCGTACTGAGCGAAGGCGGAGATAATGGAGTTCCATGAGATCAAGTCTTTTCGACCGGACATATTGTCGAACACCTGGGTTGCGTCGCCGACACAACCGCATTTAGCGTACATACTGATGAGAGCGTTCGAGACGTAGATGTATGGATCGTAACCCATCTGTAGTTCGACGCTGTGTAAGCTTTTTCCGATCCCAAGCCACCCGGCATCCGTGCATCCGGTTAGAATACTGGCGAAGGTGTAGTCGTTGGGCTCAAAACCACAGCGCTTCATGTCGACAAAAAGCTCCACGCAAGAGTCCACACGGTGGCGCTGTGCCATGGCAGAAATCATCGATGTATAAACAATCGTGTTTCTTGTGGGCATTTCGTCGAACAGCCTGCATGCGTCACCCAGGTAACCACATTTGGAGTAGAGAGTCAAAAGAGAAGTGACGACCGGGATGGAACAGAAACTATTGCTAAATATCTTTACCGTCATAGAATGCAGTTGCGATCCAGTACGTAAATCGCGTACAGAAGCACACCAACTCAGCACGGAAGAAAGAGAGACTGGGTTGGGAAGGAAACCTTGCCTATGCAGCTCCTGCAAGACGAAGAAGTTACAGTCATCCATCTTCTCCTGGAATTGGAACTCTTCCTTCAAAATCCCAACCAGAGCCCCATTGGGTTTCTCGTTAGCCCTTCGTACCCCACCACCGTTGGTCCGGACAAGGTCGTCAATGCAGGATTGAATCAGACGGGCGTGGGGACAAGAAAACCTCGATTCCGATGGTTTGGGCGTTACGATATCTAAAACCCCAAGCGCCTTGTCGATGGCCTTGGTGTCTAGAAAATCCACGGTGGTGCTTGAACGCCGTAGAGGACGAATCACTGAAGAGAAAGTTCGGGAGGCGGAGGAATAGAAGGAGAAAACGAAGCTCGCCGTGAGGAACTGCTGCATAATTCGGTCTGAATGACGGTGGGTTTGAATTTGCCATTTTTTATCAACGTTCAATTAAATCAAGACACGTGGCATTCTGGTTTCCTTCGTCGTTATATATTTTTTCCCTCTCTGTTCAACTTCTTTTTCCTCCCTCGTCCGAATCCCCCCAAAATTTCGCTGATGGTGACGACGCTAGGTTTTTGTTACTTCGATAATCGGTCAGGGTTAAATCGAACAAAGAGACGGCGACCGGAGTCCGGAGGACATTCGACGTCGGGTGGTGGCATCTCGATCAAATGTTTTAGTCTTTTAGAAACTGATAGTTTGATTGGAAGGCGTGAAGATGTCCGGGATCGGACGAATGGTTCGGTTTCCGAGGGATCGGGATGATCATCTTTCCGGTATGGGAACTTATGAAGCTGTGCAACCAACGGGCTCCGTTGATGATTGATTCCTGGAAGGGAGTTGAGTGATAGTGGTGATGCAAGTTCCAAGAGTGGTGTTATTATCTTCTGATGGATCTTTGGGAGAATAAGGTGAAGCAAGGAGTTCTGTGAGCACTGCTGATAGCCTGATACTAGAGTTGAATTGCACCAGGGATATGGATCTGCACTCTGCAACAAGTTGCAAGGTGGATCGAACAGATTCTTCAATATATTCAAGGTATTATTCATCTATGAGGTTCTGCCTCTTTTAATATAATAGGGATTAAGGATAGTTGTTCTTCAACTCTCTTCCTTCAGAAGATAGCTAGATTTATTGACAAAGTATCAACAAACATTATAACTAACACAATGTGTCATGAATTGAGAAGCTTAGGTGTCATAGAACTATAGAAGATTGTATTGTGGGTGGATAGCTCAAGAACTATTGAATAGAAGAGATGTCACTTTGTCTGTCAAATTATCAATTGAGATTTGTCTCACCTTATGAAATTAGAAAACACTTGAATATTTCAGTAGTGAATCAATCTATATACATGAATAGAAATTTTTCAGCATAGAACATTAGAAAATTGTCCACGCATTTCCGATTCCTAGAAAATTGTCCAGCAGAAGTAGAAACTATAGAAAGTATTTTTCTTTTTCGTAATCATTGATCATTTTATTTAGCATTTCAGCATATGATTCTTTATGTTGATTTCAAGGGTCAAATACTATTTTTTTTATAACGGAGGGTACTTCTCCACAGATGTAGAGTTGTCGACCTCCGGATGATATACCAGAGCCAAATAATATATCATTGGACATCGGGTAAATTTAAGTGGAAATGTACAAAGTAAGATTCAAACCCTGAGCCTAAGGATGGGCGTGGGTCGGGTCCGGGTTGATATTTTCGGCCATGAAACCCGATGCGAACGACCCGAACCCGAGTAATTTTTACCCGATTTTTTTGGGTCGGGTTCGGGTTAAACCCGAACCAAACCCGACTCACCCGAAACCCGAAGAAATTTATAAAAAATTCATTAAAATATAAATAATTAATATAATTTCATATATTTTTTTACCTTCCCGGGTTTTGACCCGAACCCGATTTGAAAACTCGGATCCAGGTCTGGGTTTAGGCAAACCCGAGGGAAACCTGACCCATGCTCAATCCAAATTACAAATTCATAAGCAATGAGCCAAAGTAAGGTTGGTTCATTGACCTCAGAAACCATAATAGTTTCTGAGACCAATGAGCCAACCTTACTTTCTGAGGGCAATACTAATCTTAGTGGAATGCATTATGCTTCTGTTGCTTGTCTCTGGTTTATATAACTTTTTTTCGAATAATTAACCTTTTCTCTCATCTCGGCTCTCGCAGAAGGGCTGTACTTAAATGTCAAATTATCTGTTGTTAAGACTTAAGGAGGTATATGCTAGTTCATAGTGGACATTGACCCTGTAGCCGCCGAGGCGCAACTAGAGTTGGACTTATGTTTATCCCGGAGAGTAGAGGCAGATGCGCTGAACAACCCAACGATGAGTGACTTGGAGACGGACCCTAGCAGGCCTACTCGTACCCGCCGATCCACCCAGACTGCCGATTTTGTTTATGAATAATGTATGGATGTCAGAAGTAGTGTGTTTTATAATTGGTTATTGCGAATTCTGTTGGAATTTTGATTATTAATAGATTGAATGAACGATGGTTGGGCATCGAATTTTCCCAAAACAATCTCAATTTCTCACCACCGGCTCCTCTCGGAGACCGGTTCCTCCTTGGAATTCTGTCTGAAAACTAACATCTGCCGGCGACACCAAGGCGGCTGTTACACACGTGCACTTAAAGTTTTGGCAGTTTACTTATGAATTTGTAATTTGGCCCTACAAAATGAAAAGGTAACCAAATCTGTTGAAAGTCTTGGCCCTTTACAATTTTTGCAAGTCTTGGTCAAATTTGTACACATGTTATTTGATGTTATTTGCTGGTACACTGTAGGACACTGCTTTGTATAGGAATGCTGAATTCCATAATCACTCTTTGGAGTTTTGTAACTTATGTTTGTTACTTCTATTTAGGAATGCTGAATTCCATAATCACTCTTTGGAGTTTTGTTTGTTACTTCTATTTATTGTTTCTTGTTAATATATTTGTCCTAATATTTGTTTCTTGTTAATTAACACACACAGGTTCTAAAAGAAACGAACATGCTCTCCTTGTGTAACAAGAGGCACTTCATTCTTTTGTCGTTCCAAGTATCCAACTGCTGGTAAATGAAAGATCTACTGCCATTTATCTACCTACGAATTTACACTATCTTTGGAGGAAATACCACCATTGTCCATTACTGAATTTTTTTATGTTATTCATACTAACCCAACTGACCTATTGCTTGTACATGTAGGAAATATTACCGGACCACACAATTCCTGTAGGATATTATTATCTCTGAAGATGTTTATGAAATAAGGTGAGAAATGAGAATGTTTTAGGAGATTTTTGTGGTTGTGGTTCTTTTGAGCATTATAAATTTAAGATGACATATCATTGATCCTTGTATTTCTATGTAGGATCAGATTCAGACATATTAGTGAGCTACAAGGAAGGGAAATAAAGAAGACCGATTCTATAATTCTCTGGGACGCTCTCCAGCTGGTAATTGGAGAGGTTCAATCTTAAATTTTTAGATTTGCTCTGTTTTTTTATTAATTGCGCCTAAATTTTACAGACAGCTGTAAGAACTATTTTTATTTCAATACCATGTACTGATGTACACTTTCAAAAAAAAAAGATTCAGATATGATTATGTATTAACCATTCATTTCAATTTCAGATCACCTCGAGATTCCAATCTGACTTTTTGATTTTTTTTCACTCACTTTCAGATCACATGAACTTTGATTATTATACAAAAAAAAAATCCTTTCTATGTAATGTATATTTTTTTTAGATTGAAATGATAATTATTAATTAAGTTTGGAGACAAAATTGAAAATTCTCCTTCATGTCACCTACCAAATGTAACAGCAAGTGGTATAACATGGCACAACCATGCATTCACTGGTCATAGAACTGAAACAATCTGTCAAAGGGGGGGAAGTAGAAAACCACCATGGTCATTTATCTTCTGAAATTGTATTAAATGCGAATAACCTAAATTTGTTTTTTAGGTCTGGAAATATTCGTACATCAACTTCAATGAACATTACTAGATCTGCGCAACTTCAGAAAACTCCTATATCTTTTTTTTGCATATACCCACAAACCAGAGAACTCCTTTCTCACCTCCCTCACCCCATATCATGTGTGTTCCTCGATCTAGTTCAGTTCTCTCGATCATCATGGTAACTGGTAAGCTAATCTGATCTGTTCTTTGCATGTTTTCGATCCTTATGCTTGGTTTCTCCATTCATGGCAGCTCCAAATCTCTGAAGGTATGTATGTTACTTACTTACTCCTCACGTATAGATTTCCATTCTGATACCATATTAGTGTTTTTGTCCATAGATAGTTATAGAACACCATTTAATTATTTCTGATAGCTTATATAAGATAGATAGTTCAGACTTTCTGTGGTTCAAGATTTAGTAAGAACACACAGTCTAAATCGAGATTTCCTGTACTTGTTCACACACATATCTACAGCTGCTTAAGTGTCTTTGTTGATTGCAGCTGTAGATTCTCTTCATCTACATCTGCACCACTGTTCAACCCTAAATATGATGTCATCCATGCAGTTTGATGATAATAATAATGATAATGATAATTTTTTTTGTGAGGGTTTAGGAGGAAACAGCAAAGGAGCTTACTTCAGTCCACTCATGGATGTTTACAGGATTTGAATTACCTGTCGACTCATTCGTTCGAACATGCAATCAATCGTAGCTGTCAATTCGATTGTGTGAATGAGTGAATGATGCGGGAGATAATTCTTTCCTTGATCATCTTTCCATGCTTGGACTGAAGGGTGCTCCCTCTCTCTTTTCTTCTCCATCTTTTATGGTTTTTTTTTTGTTTCGAGATCCAGAAATATATATGGAGGAAACAGGAACCCTAAAAAGCAGGAAATTAAACCTAGCAAGCAATGTAATTAATATCTGTCTCGATCTATGTGCAGTCTACCATGGACCCCTTTTTTTGTTAACAGTAAAATAACTGTTGACAGAACAGTGAGTTCTCGTCAACTGATTCTTCAGCCATGAGTAAAAACACAGACATCTGCGTGGAATGCTGGAATCAGGTGATCAACAGTGTTTTTTATTTTTGCTCAGTGAGTCGTCTGTCTCTCTGTCAATGGTGGTGCAAAAAGGATCTATATGTAATTTTTAAAATATTAGGAGCTGAAATACATATCTGAAACTATGTTTAAGAAATTTTCTATTTATTTGTATGATATTCCCAATCGACATCATGGACCTAAATAAAAAGTCATCTACGGAATGAGCCTGGATTTGACCGGGTTCCTGTTCGGGATAGATCTAAATAGATTCGAATCTTTAAAATGTGATGCTACCCAGGCCTGGAAGCTGGACCCCTGGGCCGGGTACCAAGCAAGCCCACGAGGTGGGAGTCATTTTATGACAACCAAGGGAACAAAGAAGAGAGTGTGAGGTTGAGTGACTTTACTACAGTGTTGGGCTACTACATCATCAAAATGTAATCTTGAATTATTTTATTTGAACGATAAGATAGATGAGGTGAAATATCTGTAAAATAGTGAATCTAATCCATTCATTCTAGCCCATATGATTATCTGTTGATCTTCGAGATTTAGGTCATGTGATTTTAAATCATAATCATAGGATGATTCAACAGTCACACACTAAAATACCTCATCCCCAACTATCTCATTGGAATCGTTTCCTATATTATAATTTTCCATTTCGTGTTACTTAGAAAAATCTATCTTTCAGAATGAGTTAGGGTTAGGGTGAGATGGTTTAAATAGGATAGTTTGAGATATTGTCCATTTAAACCATAGACTACCGACCGTGACTGGAATCAAGAGCGATTTAAAGTGAACCTTAGAGGGAATTCTGGCGATCGTCGCTAGCTAGGACAATATCGCTGGAACCCCCCTCTCTACTCACCATCTTGGCCATCACCCCTTACCTTTTCTACCCCAAGGACTTCGGCTCCACACCCTTCGTGGCGAAGGTTCCCTCCAGAAGGCTTTGATCTCTTGATCCCATTAGAAATCCTTAGCCTACACTGGTGCCAATTAAAACAAATCCTTAAAAATACATTTTTGATTTTATTTTAAACAATAATGTAATTAAAATACCGAATTAAAAAATCAAAAGTCAAATTATAATCCAAATGTAAATAGTTCAAATAGTTAAAAATTAAATAATTCAAATGTAAATAGATAACAATTAAGTAAATTAACAAAGATTATCGATAAAATTAATCTTCAATTTTTTCAACGTCATTAACTTTTTCATCATTGGCAAAAAGTTATCGTCATGGTAATCAAGATCAAACGGACATATAGTTTCTATGTTCGACACAACCGAATTTGATTTAGCGAGGGAGTGATTTAGAGTTTAGAGATTTGAAGAAAAAATATATTTAGGGATTTGACATTTAGAGTTAAAGGCTTAAAATTTTACAGAATATCAAAATGTAAGGGGTTAAATAATATAATTTTTTGATAGATATATTTTAAATATAAACTTATGTATTTAATATATTATACATGGTTATTTATATAAATTATACTATATAAAATATTATATAAGGTTTAAATATAATTTACCATAAGTACGTGTATTATCAATTCCCATCCTCGTACCCAGAAATGGCTTGGGATTTCGTCCGGGGACAGAGATTTTCCCGTTCCATTTCCAGCCTATGGCTCTCCTCTGTGTACACTATTAGATTCACGTCGACTTAATTTCACCACTGACGATGTAATATAAAGAATAAGTATTATATTACACAATCCTCTTTTTTTAATATAATGTGTTTTTTACAAATGATCTTGATTATGTTTTCTCTAAATTTTCATCCCTAGGGGTATTTATACAGTCACTCTTGCACTCGAAACCTTCTTGGATCGGGCCGATCCTGATGGTCGCAAGCAATAAGATGTCGTTTCATTAGATGAAATTTTTTATCAAGACTTTTGGAATTCATATGAGGATGATGACTATGACCATATATATAGAATAAGGTGAGAACTTTAGATTTGAAGATGAGGAAACCTAATCTATAATGACCACTGATGAAGAAAGAGATGGATTTCAAGGTGATAATGACACTACAAAAAACCAGCGTACGTAGTTCTGGCGGTAAATGTTGACGGTCAGGCCGTCGGTAATATTTTTTTGATTCCGATTAAAAAAGGTGATAAGACTGGCGGCTTGGCCTCTAGCACGAAAATTTTTTGAACTATATGCGGGCGGCCGCATGATAAATGTGCAATAAAATTCTGGCAGCCTACCCATATGAGGATGATGACTATATGACCATATATATAGAATAGGGTAAGAACTTTAGATTTGAAGATGAGGAAACCTAATCTATAATGACCACTGATGAAGAAAGAGATGGATTTCGAGGTGATAATGACACTGCAAAAAACCAGCGTACGTAGTTCTGATGGTAAATGCTGACGGCCAGGCCGTCGGTAATATTTTTTTGATTCCGATTAAAAAAGGTGATAAGACTGGCGGCTTGGCCGTTAGCACGAAAAAAATTTGAACTATATGCGGGCGGCCGCATGATAAATGTGCAAAAAAAATTCTGGCAGCCTACCCACTGGTAGGGTGTCAAACGAGCCGAGCTTTTGCTTATATCATTTGGGCTCGAGAATTAAAAGAATTTTTTACTTCGAGACAAGGAGGATCGAAGTCGGAACCTTTCACAAATGCTTGACAAACGTTTTACCATCTGTGCTACACCTCCATTCTCTCTAAATTTAATATTTTTTTATACTTCCTGAGCTCAAATTAAAAGAAATAATTATTTGGAGACATGGAGGATTGAACTCATGATCTATAAACAAATCTTTTATCAACTATGCTACACCTCTATTCTCTATAAATTTAATATTTTTTTAATTATTCATACTTACAAACGAGCCCTTACGAGCTTAACGCGAGCCCGAGCCGAGCCGAGCCGAGCCGGGCTTTATTTGACACCCTATCCACTGGTATGAATTTCGCGGCAGAAAAATTACCCCGGGTAGCTCGAAGAAGACGAAAACAAAGATCGGCTGAACAGAGTAGCTATGGTTTTAATTAGCCGAAATGGTAGTACCATTTGTTAGCATGATTTTAATTATCTGGTTAAGAAATACATCTCGTTACAATTAGGGGCGTTGTGATTCAAATCAATTTTTAATAATTTAAATCAATTAAAATAAATATAAGTCAGGATGGCCGAGTGGTCTAAGGCGCCAGACTCAAGTTCTGGTCCTCGTACGAGGGCGTGGGTTCGAACCCCACTTCTGACATTAATTTTATGTCAATTAATAAAATTTATATTTGGTTTTTGTAATCACATACATAGATAAAATAAATACACAGATTTACAAACAAAAATGATCATTATTGTGTCCTCTTTAAACTTTAATCACAAAAAAGACCGTTTACAGAATGAAACTGCAGAACTTATTGAATCCTCTTCCCTCTCCACCACATTGACAGCCATAATCCTCCTTACCTCAGTAATCCTTGCCTTCTCTTTAGTCTTCTCCTTCTTTGTCTTGCAACGCAACATACTACATATCGCCGTAAGGTTGCGGCTAATCACCATCAATCTCAGATCTTGCTGATTCTTCGCTTTACCTTTTTTTTGCCGAAACAATCTGCCACATATCCCATAATCAATCACCATGCCATGTATGTTTAAACTTTAAACCTAATCATTTATTTATTAATCAAACCAATACCTGACTTCATTTTGGTTTTCTTTGACTACTCCATTTTTTGTTGTCTCCTTCCACTCCAATGGAATTACCATGCCATCTTCCTTAAAAAGATCCTTCAATACTCTGGTTTGTGCAGCTGATGGTTCTATGCCCGAATCACTCGTCGCCGCTGGTTCTATGCCCGAATCACTCGCCGCCGCTGGTTCTATGCCCGAATCACTCGCCGCCGCCGCTTCAGAAGCAGCAGCAGCCATCTTCATTTCGAATTGATTCTCCAATTCTAGAAGGTTGATTTATTTATATACACAACAAGGATCAATTTGTGAATTTCAACAACAACAAAAAAGTCAATTTTAATTTGTACCTATTGTATTCTTATTGACCTTTCATCTTGGTTCTACAACTGTAGAAGGAACTAGACCAAGTCATTTAATAGCGTGTGGAGCAAAATTTCAACATTTTTCTAGATTGATCATACAAAGTCAAGATTTTACCAAATGATCATCAGTCAATATACCCATATTACTATAAATTGGTATTAAAAGGGTGAAGATTTATTTCAAAAACCAACATTGAAAATGTCTTTCCCCGCGCCATCTTTTCAACTGAGAAACCAAAGCCTGAACACCATCCGAATCCAAAGAACCTTCGATGTGTTCGACACCAACAAAGACGGCGAGCTCACCGTCTCTGAGATTTGCCAAGCTTTCGCCAAGATGGGCCTCAAGGTGGACCGTTTAGAACTCCTATCGACCGTCTCCAACTACTTCAAACCGAACCGGACCGGTTTAGACTTCGAAGGCTTCCTAGATCTCTACAACTCTATTGGAGAAGATTTCTTCGGCGGCGGTGAAGATTATAGTTCCAATGGGAAAGAGGCGGAGATGGAGGAAGATCTGAAGGCAGCGTTCGATGTTTTCGACGAGAACAATGACGGTTTTATATCGGCTTTGGAGTTGCAGAGAGTTCTAGAGAAATTGGGAATGGTTGAAGGAAATCAAATAAAAAATGTCAAAGATATGATTTGCTCTGTTGATAGCAACCAGGATGGCATGGTTGACATCAATGAGTTCAAACATATGATGGAAAAATTGTAACTTGATTAATATCATTCCACTGCTTAAAATAAAATTTGAATCTGATTACAAATGTAACATCTCCATCTTATATGCTCCTTGATTTTTCACTTTGGTGGTAGAAAAGATTCCCACCAACCGGACTCATACTTCGGATAAGGCGCGACCCAATTGGAAGGCCTCTCGAATTGGAGATCAACTTGGTTGTCAGATGCCAAAGCCTCTTCCACACTATCTGCTTCAAAGCTGGCTGTCAGAACTCTGTCCAGCCTCAATTTCATGAACCTTTTAAAAAAAACGAACATGAAATTTGAATTTTTTCCAAACGAGTTAAATACGTGATTTGGTATCGTAAATTACTTACGTGATCCATGTAGCGTCAGTGGAGACCAAAGCAACAGAAGGTCTCTTCAATCTCCTGGAAATATCAGGGAACTTGTTTAAGAATTTTGGCTCGATTACAAGCCAGAAATCCTGTTCTCTGTTCCTCTCCTCAAAAAGCCTCAATCTCTCCACCAACTGTTCGTTGAAATGCTCCTCATCGTCTAACAAGAACTTGGCATTTGCAATCAAGAAATGGTACCTCTGTGTCTTCTTCTCCTAATCCATCACCAAAATCAGTAACATCACCTTCTTAAAACCAAAAAGGAAACAAATTAGAAAACTGGGTATTGGTGATGGTACCAGTATTACCTCTTTTGGTGGTTGGGGAGCGTCCACCTGATCAGATCGGATTGCAACAGCTCTAGTAACGGGAAAGGAAGAAACCTGTGAAGGCAATTTACGCCGGAAGTAATTTGTTGAGAGTGCAAACGATTTCTGGGTTCTTCCGTAACCATAGCTTTTGTTACTTGAACCCAAATCGGAGAACGCCGCCGCCGATCGCAGAGTTAGAGAGACATCCATTGCTCAGCCGAGATTATGAAGAAGCACACTGAGCGACCTTACCTTATCTTGGAGATTTTTTAAGAATGTAGACATGGATTATGTTGTTCCTGCAATATTAAAATACTCCAACAGCATATCGTTTTTTTTATTGGACTATACGTGGGGAACATGTTATTGTATATATGAATTAAAGAACACTACATCTCAAAGATCAGTACATGGAATGAATGATCTACATACACACGGACTCAGGGCCCAGCCCATAATACACGAATTATTTGTGACTAAATAGCCCATTAAGAAATAAAAGCCCGGATCAGAACTCTGTACAGCTACTGATCTCAAAACTCAAAACTTAGTCTCGGATAAGCAGTTAGATTTCTGGACCGTCCGATCAGCAAAACCGATCGTAAGATCACAGGAAGATAAAACCAACATCGGATACTTGAACCACATTATTACAACTTTACCCGGAATCGTCGTTGCGGTGAACATCGACAGTTTTCCCTCCATAACTTCCGAGTAGAGTTTCCCGATCGTTACGATCTTGTCAGCCAGAATCGTCAGTCTGAAAAACGTCTTCACAGTCTCACCGGGCCCGATGTCTCCCTTCGGGATCACCGCCTCGCCTACAAGCACCGATTGGTAGTAGAGATGCGCCGTCCCATTTTCGTACTCGAATCCGGCTCTGTTGGGGTTAGTTACGGAGATGTTCAGAGCAACAGTCGCATTGAGTCTGATTCCGAAGTCAAGGACGTCGAATCCGACATCGAGTCCATCGAGATCGACGGAATCAACTGTTATGATCGCCTGCTTCGGTCGGATGACTGTGTACCCGATGACAGCCAATGCGATGAGTACGATTACGAAGATCGAAGCCGTGATGGCGATGCATTTGAATCTCCCGCACTTCCGCCGCTCGGGAGGTGGAACTTTTAGCGGATGGTAGTTAGGGTTTGGGTTTCTCATCTATCGGGATTGGATGTACCGGCCGGTGAGCTGCGATGAGACTAGATTCTCTTCAGAACCACGTTGTTTGAATCTACGATCGTATATAAAAATTCCGTCGGAGGCCAAAAGATCATTGAATGATTGGATGAATTCAATTAATATTTGGAAGCAGTAATCTTTTTGTTAATGTAACTAACTTTCTTGGTGGTGTGTTGTTTCATCGTGGCCTGCCACTTAGTAGTCACTAATAAATAATAGAGTCATTTAATCATTTAGATAAATTGATTATGGTCAAAGAGAAAAAAAAAATATTTTTATTATTAGGTCAGCTGAGAAAGGGGTGAGGTCGGATCAAACTTTAACCCAACCTAAACCTGAACTGGTCTGGGTTCGGATTAATATTTTTTTTGGTGGAAAACCCGAACCCGAATTCAAATTCATGGTTTTATGTTATTTATATCATTACATATTGTTATTTGAATTTGAATTGATATGGTTTTATGTAAAGTCACATTTAGAATTGTTGGATAACTGTCAATTATCTGTTATTTCGTTTTTCAGGATCTCGAGTGAAGAAGAAAAATTTAGTCTCATTTCAAGATCGATGTAGTTATGTCAAACAAATTCCTGAATTGGTGTTCCCCAAAAGTTTCGTTAGTGGTGCCAAAAATTATAAGAGTTAATCCTTTACATTTTTCGTATACAAAATTATATATTTTTTGTTCAGAATTTATTGAAATCTAATTATGTTTAATCGCAGCTTATTGGTTAGTTCAATCTCGTTGTTGTTTTAAGGGATATATTTCTACTCTTAATGATGTCCGTGATATTCTGCCTCCGATATCTTTCATTAAAATTAAATCCTTAGGATTCGATCAATTCTTAAAATCTGTTAATTTGAATGTGAATTCGTGTCATCTGGATGATTTGGTTGGTCGATATATTGGAAATTTCTAATTTCTTGTTAAAGATAAAATCTTAAGAGTTACATCTGACGGAGCTGTTAGCCGGAGGTGTCCGATGAAATGTAGGCTTGTCCTTTTGCATTTCACCCATGTCGTCAACTGTCCCCTCCGTACATGCCCCCATTAAATCACCTTCCAGCTCATATAAGATGGTATCGGTTGTCCCAAAAAATCGCCTATCGCCCATCTACGCAATCTTCCTCTCCCCACGCTCCTCGTCGTATTCCGAAGGCCATTCGATCACGGCGCCAGGGTTCATTACCACTACCTCGTGCTGCATTTTTCTGCCTTCCACCTCCCCCCCCCCGCAGAATTTTCCAAATCTAGGTTTGATTTCACACCCTGTTAACACATGTATTCCACCAAAATAAATTTTGGGGCACACTGGAAAAATTGTACTCAAGATCTACCTGAAAATGATTTTCTTTATTCCTTAATCAGCATTCCATGATTGGACATCGTACCCTTCTGCCCCGATGACGTCGCCGGTATGGTGTAGACTAGACATTCCTGCGCTGCCCGAGCTCCACACTTTATTTACACAATCGAGGATCTGATATCAAATCAAATTATGAATCGAAGCACATATCATCTTCATCAATTTCTAATTCTATGTCTATTGATAATCCTATGGATCTTATATTGAATAATCTAAATCCATCAGTATTCGATGATGAAATAGTTAATTCAGTCAATCAGATTGATCTTAATTTGGACTACGCGAGTCCTATAAAGTCTATTGTTCCACCGATTTCGACCTATTAAATATTCTGGATGTGTCTGATCAACTAAATGCAAATCAGATGCAGATCGACGTTGCCAATCACAGTAAGTCAGTATCTAACGTTCAATCAATGAAGTATATCAATTCATCGGATATTTTTCTACAAACCTTCGATACTTCAATTGAATCAAAGATGATCTTTGATGGATCTACTTCTATTCCAATTGACTCTCATCCTTCAAGCAATGTCAATTGTAATACACTTGTTATTTCTTATCCTCTTGCCATTCAAAACTCCCTTGAATTCTAGGACTCTGCAATACGTAATGCGGAAGAGGTTGGTGTTAGAATTCATATACCGAAAAAACATAACTACCAGGAACGATCCACAGTTGCTCGATGCATTAACTTTTCTCTCCGTTTTTTAAAACCTCGACCGATGGAGATTACCTCATCACCTAATAAGGTAGATATATACTTATAATTTTTAGTACTTTTTATTGATTCTATTATGACTGTTTCATCTAATTACCTTGCAGATGAAAATCAAAGAAAATATTAAAATGGGAAATATTGGAGCATCAAAGTCAAATGAAACGAAACATTTGATGTTACAACAATCGTATGTCATTTTTTTCTTAATTTAAATAGTCTTATTTTTAAATTTCAATTTTCAAAATAATTTTTAATATTAAATTAAGGTATAGATCCAAAAGGTTTGTTGTTGACTTTGATACTACCACATCTTGCCTTGGTCAACATATCGCGGATGTGAATATTCATCTTGCCTTGGTCAAATTGGATATTATGGAACTTCCAATTAAGATACAGAAGCCAGTCACAGATTTTCTGCTAATTTGACATCCAGCCCAATCAGAATCACAATAGGCTTGGATGTTCAAATTTTCACTTGTTTTATATAATATACCCTGCCCTGGGGCTCCTTTTAAGTATCTCAGTACTTTGAAAAGTGTTTTTAAGTGAATCTCTCTTGGATCACTCATGAACTGGCTCAGCCAGTGTACTGCATAGCTTAGGTCAGGTCTAGTGATGTTAAGATATATTAACTTCCCAACTAACTTCCTATAGAAGGTTGGGTCTTCAATTTGTTTGGATTCACTTTTGAGATCTATGTTTTTCTCAATAGGTATTTTAGATTCTTTTGCACCTGAGATGCCACTTTCCTTAAGTATCTCTAGTGCATATTTCCTTTGTGTTAATAAGGTTCCTTCACTAGAGTATAATACCTCTATTCCTAGAAAGTAGTTTAGTTTTCCCAGATCTTTTAGTTTAAATTTGTTTTCTAGCTGGATTTTGAGAAATGCTATCTCTAGCTCATTACTGCCTGTGATGATTATATCATCTACATAGACAATTAGGTATATCAGGTTATCATTTTTCTCTCTAATGAATAGAGAATAATCTGATTTTGTTTGTGAGAATCCAATCTCTAATAGGGTGTTTCTTAGTTTCTCAAACCAATTCCTAGAGGCCTGTTTGAGGCCATATAATGATTTTTTGAGTTTGCACACTCTTTTATCTCCTTCTTGGAGTAATCCTTGAGGTGCTTTTAGATATACTTCCTCATGGAGATCACCATGTAGGAAGGCATTATTGACATCTATTTGATATAGATTCCATCTATTTTGTGTTGCAAGAGCAATTAATAGCCTTACTGTGGTCATTTTTGCAACTGGTGCAAAAGTTTCATAAAAATCAAAACCTTCCTTTTGAGAAAAGCCTTTTGCTACTAACCTTGCTTTATATCTTTCAATTTCTCCATTTGGTTTATACTTGATTTTGTATATCCATTTAGAGCCTACTGCCTTCCTTCCTTTAGGAAGTTCAGTTATATCCCAAGTTTTATTTGAGATGAGGGCTTCCATCTCATTTTTCATTGCATCTATCCATTTTGGGTCTTTAGATGCTTCATTATATGTGTTAGGTTCTATATTGTTATTAACTTGTTTGAGGAACTCCTTGTGTTTGGAATTTATCCTATGATATGATACATAGTTGCTCATAGGGTATTTAATTTTGCTTTTTGATTTTTCATCCATATAGAATTCATCAAAATGCTTGGGTTTAGTTATTACTCTCCCCAATCTCGTTTTTACAATTTTATTTGTTTCATTTTTGCCTTGTGCATCATTATTTTGAGGTAATTGTTCCTTTTCTTCATGATTGATTACAAAGCTTTGTTCTGAGTTTTGTTTTTCAGTATGTGTTTTGTTTTCTTGATTATTGATGAGAAGTTGATTTTGATTCTTATTAGAATAATTGTTTTCAAAATCCTCAGAGATATGTGATTTTTCTTTATCAGTTGAGGACTGGTCAGACTGAATATTTTCAGTTATCTCTGACTTGTCCAGAGCAATCCTGTTTTGATTTTTCTGAATTCCAGGATGTTCTATAGTTAGTTCTGTGGTTCCTAGAGTGTTCTGTGTTTTGGATCCCTTAATATCCAGTTTTTCTGAAATTTTTGTTGAAATTCCAGAGTTTTGTGTTTTTCTAGAGTCTAATTCATTGAATTCTTCTTGAGTTGGAAAAATGTTCCTTTCTCTATTTTCATTGATTTTTGGTTTTGTTTGATGGAGTGGGAAAACATCTTCTCTAAACACTACATCTCTACTTACATGAAATTTTTCATTTTCCAAGTCAAGTATTAAATATCCTTTTATGTTTGGAGGATATCCCATGAATATTCCCTTAAATGTTCTTGGGGAAAACTTATGTTCTTTATGATGAATTGTTGCATAACATAAGCATCCAAAAGTTCTTAAGAGATTATATTTTGGTTTTTGCTTATGTAGAACTTCAAATGGGGTTTTGTTTTCTAGAACCTTTGATGGAATCCTATTTATTATATAGGTTGCAGCTAATATGCATTCTCCTCAATATTTTAAGGGAATATTAGCTTGCATATGTAAGGCTCTAGCTATGTTTAATAGGCACTTGTGTTTTCTTTCAACCCTTGCATTTTGCTGAGGGTTGTAAGGACAAGTGACTTGATGTACGATTCCATAGCTCTCAAGCATTTCTTTAAACTTATTTGATTTAAATTCACCCCCATTATCACTCCTTATTGTTTTAATATTTTTATTAAAAAAGTTTTTGACTTTAGTTATGAATTTCTTAATACATTCATAAGCAATGGCTTTGTCTTTGATTAAGTAAATCCAAGTTGATCTACTTAGATCTTCTACAATGGTTAAAAAATATTTGAAACCATCATGAGTTTCAATTGGGAATTTACCCCAAATATCAATATGGATTAGATCAAATAAATTTTTACTTATTGTTGAACTTTTGGGATATTTGAGTTTACTTTGTTTAGATAATGGGCAAATATCACATTCTTTATTTTGAAAAAACGAAATTTTATTATTACAATCATCCAAAACAACATTCTTTACATTTTTGAGAATACAATCTACTTGCTGATTTTTAACTAAAATAGCAAGCTTTTCATTTGATATATGACCAAGCCTGTTATGCCAGACTTTAGAGTTTATAGATGTGTTGGCATATGCAGAGGGAGTGTAGTTGAACAGATAGAGTCCATCTTGGCACCTACCCTTCCCAATCACTTTCTTTGACTTGTTTTCCTGAAAATAGCAATTTTCACTATCAAATAGTATTTTTAGATTATTATCAAGAACTATCTTGCTTACTGATATTAAGTTTACCTTGAATTGAGGTATGTATAACACATCTTCTAAAATTATATTTTCAGAAATTTTTATTTTTCCTGTAAATTTTGCATTGCATATCTCACCACTTGGAATGGTGACAAAATGATTACCACTCTCAGTTGGTGGTTTATCAAAATACTTGAGATTCCCAGTCATGTGTTGGGAGGCCCTAGTATCTATGATCCAATTTGTTTTAAAATTTATCATATTGTAAGCATGGTTCATTTTAAAATTCAGAAAATTGAAAGCATAAATCATACCATTTGATTGGAAGAATTCTTTGAGCATTAGTAGCTCTTCATTTGACATCCCTGGTATTATAGAGTTTGAGGAAGAGGCTTGGTTGGCTGAGTCAGTTTTAGCCTTTTTAAACCTATTCCCTTTCTTGTTTTCTTTATTTGGGAATCCTATGATATGAAAACACTCCTTCCTGATGTGCCCATAGTATTTGCAGTTATCACAGTATTTGGATGTATCCAATTTCTTTCCATTCTTACTGTAAAGACCTTTTCCCTCTTCTTTTTCATTAGCCTTTTTGGCAAATAGGGCAGAGGTTTCTATTTTGGATTTATCATCCCTGAAATTTATTTTCTGGTTTTCCTCTTGTATAATGAGATAGAAAACCTTGCTCATGCTTGGCAATTCATCATAAGAGAGTATTTGCCCTCTTATGGTTTTAAAATCTTCATTCAGTCCTAATAGGAACTGATGAATTTTATCCTTCTCCATTTTTTCAGAATATTTAGGAGCACATATCTTGCAAAAAATAATTTCTTCTAGCTCTACCTTTTGATTCCAGAGAGCTTTGAATTTATCATAAAAGGTTGTAACATTATCATTGCCTTGATGTAAATTGTTGAGTTCATACCTTATTTGGTTAACCTTGGGTGCATTGCCTTGGTTATACCTTTCTTGAAGATCCTTCCATGCTATGTATGCTTCTTCAGTGTGCATTAGCGTGGATGAGATTTGAGGATCTACACTATTTACTATCCATGATAGTACTAGTCCATTCACAGTTTCCCATGCTTCAAACTCCCTCCCTGATCTATCCTCTGGCCTTTTCACTTTTCCATTAATAAAAGCTATTTTTCTTCTTGAAATCAATGAAAGCTTCATAGCATTTGCCCAACTTTGATAATTTGATTCACCCTTTAGTTTGTCAGCCACCATGAGAGCTCCTGGATGGTCACCTGAATTCAAATAGTAAATTGACTCTTTATCATTAATTGCAGAGACATATGCATGTGACCTCTTGTGTTTGGAGCTGTGTGACTTGTGGGTGTGGGTTCTGTGCTGCTTGGATGAAGAAGCATGATTTTTCCGAGAAGGAGACTTCATAATTGATGGAGGGGATGGGGAAGCTGATGGACTTGAGCCGGATTGATTCTCTCTATCCTGAGTGCCGATGGATTCTTTTCCTGCGGAAGCGTAGTCGATCTTGCCAGTAGATATCATGTTAAAAGTCTGACGTTGATCCAACGGCTGGATTGGGAGATGGAGGACAGCTCCGGCGTGTAAGCTCGCCGTCCGACGAGGAATCAGATGAGAAATAAGGGAGAAATTAGGTTAACTAGATTAACCACTCAAATAGCCGTTGTACACTGTAGTAGTGTAATTAGCTACTAAGTGTAATCAGTATGAAATTATATTAATTTAGTTTGTTAATTACAAAGAGTATTTAAGATGAAATTAACACTAACTAACTTAACTAATACAACTACTAACAATAATTGGTTAATTGGATCTTTAAACAATCAATGATCCATATACCCAATTACCCAATTACTTTTATTTAAGTGGGTAAACTTGCAGTTTGGTCCTCGTCCTTTTATATATTCTTTAAGTGGGTAAACTTGCAGTCCAGTCCTCACGTTCCTTTTTATTCTGTTAAGTGGGTAAACTTGCAGTTTGGTCCTCGTCCTTTTATATATCCTTTAAGTGGGTAAACTTGCAGTCCAGTCCTCACGTTTCTTTTTATTCTGTTAATAGTTTTAAGTGGTGAATATTATAAACTGAACCTTACAGTTTCTTTCTAAGTTAAAACTGTAAGTGCTTCTGTTTTATTTATTTGCACTTGGGTCCAATCCAATATCTAATTCAGTATTAAGCTAATTACTTCTTTAGGTATTACACTTGCTGGCCACTCTATAGCTCTGGATCAGCAACACTGATACTCTTTTGCTTTTCTCTGGATTTCTGGACTTTTTTTTGTTTCAATCAACAAAACATATATTAGTAAAGTAAGCTCTGGATCAACATATATTATGTTCTTACTGGAGGAGCAGAGGAAGAAGATGTGAGAAGATTGTTTTGGCGGATTGGTATTTGCTCTTTCCGATGAGTAGTTTGTGGGGGTTTGGGTTTTGGTTTTTATTCTGTATCGATCCCATAGCTCCCATCTGTTGATTACCAAACCAATGTCACAATAACTCCGGTACCCACTCCAGTACATTCCACAATGTAGCTTGCATCCTTGCAGAGCAGATCATCGTCATCCCTGTTCATTGATGTATCTTTGATACAACTGGATAGTATATAATCTTCCACTGTCCAGAACTTGTGAAGCCTTCTAACGTTGCTGCCTGGTCTTTCAGCCTCTTTTGCAAATACCATACTGACATACTCCAACGGGTACAGCATGCCTTCTTTCCCAAACAACGTTGTAGACTTTCTGTCCCACCTTATTAACTAGCTAGCTCTTCTGGTAGGACAATATCATTCATCTAATATGTGAAAAATCCAGAAAAAAAATCCACTCAACCATCTAGATTCTACCCCCATATGATAAACACTTGTCCTTCTATCTTGAGAGTGTGTTCTCCAAAGGTAGTATTAATTTGTGGCATAGTCCAATGTTTTTTCTTTTTCTTGACATTGGGATTCCCAAATAGATTAAGGGGAGAACCTTTGGCACCAAATACAAGCAGATCTTGAATGTCGGTGAGTTCCTCTGCAAACTCGGAAAAATATACATGCACCGTTCTTTTCCCCAATCACCTCAAGTCCTGAGAAGGTAAAGAAAATTCCTAGAGCGTCTTTAATTATTTTTAAAGATTTGGGGTTGGACTTGGTGGGCTTTTGTAAACCAATATTTTTCAATCTCAGTTTTTGATAACTCCAAAGAAGAAAAATCTTAGGAAAGTCATTACTTACCTCTCATCACCGGAATTTTGTCACACATTAATCGGAGAGCCAAAAAAAAAATCCATATGTAGGCGTTCAAGATATTAAAATTACAGAAAAATAAAACAAATAAAATCACTAAGACCCATCTGAAAATATTAAATTAATATGTAGGCTTAGGAAGGAATCAGAGCTCTAGGACTGCAAGATGAATGTTTGGAAAACTTTTATTCTATATTGTTCTGAATTTTATGCATTTACAATTCAACGTTGGTCTCATGCCGATCTGTTTATATGTTTATTTATCATATTTTACTTAGAGATGTATGGTGTTTAAAATTTAGTTAGTCAATGGATGATAATTGAGTAATTATTAAAATGAAATTTGGTGTATTGTTTATGGCTACTGTGGACTGCGTATTTTAATTTGTTTCTTTGCAAGTTGTATCAATATTTTTATGTTTTCTTGTCCCTAAATTCCAACTATACAGCTAGCTATATTGGTGGATATCATTGAAGGCCAATCAGCTAGGCATATGCATATGCATAGGAAAAAAATTTATTTTTCTACTTTGTAACTAATTATTGTCTTGTTTTTTTTCAACCAATGCAGGACAACGCTTGATCTCATCAGTATCCAGTTAGACGTTGTTGGTTTGTTGATTTTACTCTTACCATATTATTGTCTATAATTTTTCAACTGTCAAATGGGACTAGGTAATGGTAAACCCTCTGGACCTCAATCCACTAAAACAACACCAACTTTACAATCTGATGGACCACCGATTGTCGTCGATGAACATGACAGTCGCGTCAACTGAAAACCCCATTATAGCTAGCTAGGGTCTTCAATTATTCATAAATTTGATGAAAATTTGGAAGTCGCGTCAATCTCTAAGAACCAACCAGACCTAGGGTCATTTACAAATGAAAACACAGGACTTCTGTCATCATCTATTCTACAAACTAATCTAGAGTACCTTAAGAAGTCAGCCATGACCTCAGTCGTTGCCCCTAGGCGCGCAGTATGTTAATGATGAAGAATTATTTGACCTTTCTTTTGCAAACGACAATGCGACTAATATGGGTTATGAGAATGGAGAAGATGTCGATTGTACATGAAATAGTTAAATTTATACCAAACGCGATACGTAATCTCTTGCATTGATTTGAAAATTAATTTCAGATATATTTATGACACGTGACTAGATACTAAGATCTTAGTTAAACAATGATCCATTGGAACTAATATCAGATATCTATTGACCTAATTTTATTTTAAATAATGTTATTATTTAATTTGAAATGATTGAAGGGAATAAATCAATATAACCTATCATTGAATATGTTTTTTTGTTTTGACCTTATATTCATTATTTTTTTATATATCATAGAATATACTAATGTTAGTATGGGGATTTTTTTTCTTATTAAATGATTAAATAATTTATAATACTGTTGTTGGTACCATGGACCGCGGACCGCGGCCCATGGACCGAACCGGCCCAGTCGGCCCAGACGGACGGACAGGCCCGACGCACGAGCCCACGAGGCCCAAGGACAGCAAGTGAAGGCTATAAATACCTCCCCTGGTCCAACTAGGTTGAGGGTTGATAATTCTGAGAGAGAGAGAGACTTGTACTAGGTTGGACGGTGAGCTAGCTTCGACGAACTCTCACACCAACAGTGGTGAACCTGACGTGAAACAAGCACATGACAGCCGGAGAGAGAAGGATGACGAGGAGCGAATACCAAGTAGGGGAGAGCTCAAAGCGACCCGAGCGGGCAGCGAAGGAGTACCAGCCGGCGCGACACCACTCCCGCGACCGGTATTCGGAGGAGGTAAGGGCCAACGAGGAATGGGACGGCGAGGAGGATAGGCTGCGCATGGAGCTCGAGGAGATCAGGTACGGGTGGGAGTCACCCAAAAGGCGCCGGCACAAAGAACCGGCGTCCCCACCCAAGGTCAGGAGAACGCGGTCCCGGTCGCGGTCCCGGGAGAGAAGGGAAAAGGAGCACGAGAGGCTCCGGCGAAGGGAGCGCGCGGAGGAGAAAGAACGCGCGGAAAAAGAGAGCAAGCGGGAGAGGATGCAGCTCGTGGAACTGATATTCACCCTACAGGAGAGCCAGCGTCAGCTACAAGAGCAGGTGCACCAGCTTACGGTGACCCCACACACCCTGGAGTCGGACGGGGGCGGAGGAGGGGAACCCATGTACGGGCCGCCCGCCCCCCCGGATGGGAGACCCGGGAGCGACGCCCCACCCGCGGAGGCCCCGCGAACCATTGTGGCAACGACGCCGGGAGGGGGCAGTGGAGAGGCCCTAGCGCAGCACCTGCTGGACGAGGAGTACCCGCCAGGCTGGAGAGCCCCGAAGATCCCTTATTACAAGGGCGACACAGACCCAGAGGACCACCTGCACTCTTTCAAGACCAACATGGAGGACAGGACGAACAAGAAGGACATCTGGTGTCGAATGTTCCGAAGGGCCCTGACGGGCGACGCAATAGCTTGGTACAGGACGCTGCCGACGGGGTCCGTGCACACCTACGAAGGCTTAGTGGCGGTATTCCGGGCGGCTTTCGCACACCGTCGAAGAAGGCCGAAAATCAAGGCCGCCCTCAGTACCGTCATACAAGGAGAATCAAAGAGCACGCGCACTTACATGGACCGGTTCGTGAGCGAGGTGCAGAAGATTGAGGGGATCTCAGAGGAGGTGGTGCTGTACGCCCTAACGAACAGCCTCCGGCCCACTTTCTTCGCTGGAGACTTAGTGAGGAAGCCGCCGAAAACCTTCGCCGAGGCCATGGAGAGATCCCACGGAGAGAGCAACGTGGAGGATTACCTGGGCGCGAAGATCCAGGAGTGCAGGCGGCAGCAGAGGGGGAAGGGCGCCCCCGCAGGCACGGGGGGAGGGCAGCAGCAGAACCAACCTCAGCCTCAACAACTGCAAGCCAAGCCCCCAGCGGCACCACAGGCGCCGGCGTACAGAACCGGCACCCCGGCAACAACGGGGCGGAGGGAAGTGGGCCCCGCCCCGGCGGCGAACCAAAGACAGGTTTTCCTAACGTTGAGCGGAACAGGAACCCTACCCCTGCCGAGGCCAATGAGAAAGGACACGGCGACGTTCAGGGACACCCGCCGGTTTTGCGAATACCACGAGGACAACGGCCACACGACGGCCGAATGCCTAAACCTAGCAAAGGTCCTCAGCAAAATGAAACCCGCAAACGGAGCCCCCCCAGTCCCGACGACAAGCCGCCCGACGGTAATACCCACGGGACACCAGGCGCCGAAGCAGAAGCCAGCGGACGAAGCCATAGGGGACATCCTCACCATCGCGGGAGGTGGAGCCTCGAGGGGCGACGACCCATGGGAGGGACGGCGGTACGCGTCCGACGTGGACCGGACAACAGGGGCCAAACGCCCGCGAATAAACCTGGAAATCTCGTTCACAGAGGACGACATGAAGGACATCACCACACCCCACGACGATCCCTTAGTCATAACCTCCATCTTCCAAAGGGGAGACAAGTCCAGCGTGCGGTTGCACAGGGTCCTGGTGGACACGGGGGCGTCGGTGGACATACTGTACTGTAACGCTTTCGTCGACCTCGGCCTAGCCCGCGCGGACCTACTTCCGTGCCGGGCCCCCATCAGAGGATTCGGTCAGTCAGAAGTCCCAGTAGCGGGAACGTTTTCCATCCCGGTCACCCTGGGACGGCATGCCCAAGCCAGGACGGTCGAGGTCATGTTCACGGTTGATGGGGGTGAAACCCGACCAGTACTCCAAGACGCGCAAGCAAGCGCCAAGCGGGGAACTCCGCGGGAAACCGGACCGGAACTCAAGTGTGCAGAGCTCTGCTTCGCTAGGAATTCTTCTTCTCCAAATGACTTGGTTGATCTGGGTCCTCATGTTTGCCCGGGTTTCGAGGCTGCAGATGTCCATGACTGGGCCCGCAAGTACCCTAAGGAGGCCACTGAAGTTCGAGATCGGGCGCTTGCAGAAGAAGCGGATGAGGAGGATGAAGAGAACGAAGAGGAGGGGGTTCTAAGGGCGCTTGCTGACGTTGATACAGACTTTTCTGTAGAAGATCAAGATAACAACGATGCAGCGGGTTCTAAAGATATTCCCCCCCTTCCTAAAATAGATTAAATCCTCTATCTTTTCTGTTGTAACTTACATTCCTCTGTAATTCTTTTCAAATCAATATATGGAATGTTTTTTGAGTGTTTTTATCACTAACAATAGTTAACTGTTGTATTTTCAAGTGTTCTGATAGTTAACTAAATAACGTATTAGTTACATAGTTCAAACTATTACAAGAGTATAATCCTACTTAATTGTTTAAAAGTACAACTGTAGGTTGTCTGCGTGCCAAGTATTAGGGATGCCTGTTCCATCTTCCCGCTTTAACTTGTACGTGCCTGGTCGGAGTTCTTCCTCCACCACATATGGTCCTTCCCAATTTGCGCCTAGTTTGCCTTTAGAGCAGTCTTTTCTACCGACACTTGCTCTTCTCCATACTAGGCTTCCTTTTCTTATCGCTTTACCCTTGACATTCTTGTCATGATATCTAGCGATACTTTGTTTATAAGCCGCATTCTTTGCCTGTGCATTATCCCTAAGCTCATCCACTAAGTCCAGAGTTATTGCGCATGATCTCATGTTTTCTTCCATGTCATAGGATAACACTCTGACTGTTGGAATGCTTAGCTCTGTTGGGATTAGTGCTTCCATTCCATATGCTAGTGAGAACGGGGTTTCTCCGGTGGGTGTCTTTTCAGTGGTTCTATACGCCCACAGGATCTCTGGTAGTAGATCTGCCCACGAACCTTTGGCCTGTTCGACTTTTTTCTTCAGTCCCTGAACGATGGCTCTGTTTGTGACTTCTACTTGCCATTACCCTGTGGTCTGTATACCGATGAAAAATGGATTCTAGTGCCCATGTTCTCGCACAATCTCGTAAACTCCCCACCGGTAAACTGTGTACCGTTATCTGTCACTATATGCATTGGAACACCGAATCTGCACATTATGCACTTGAAGACAAATTTCGTTGCTGCTCCTTGAGTTATCTTGGGTACAGCCAATGCCTCGACCCATTTAGTAAAGTAATCGACAGCCACAAACATAAATTTAGCTTGGCCTGTCGATACTGGAAATGGTCCCACAATATCTAATCCCCACATTGCAAAGGGGATGGGGCTTTCTACCCCTGTTAGCTGAGTTGCGGGATTTCTCTGTATGTTTTTGTGTATTTGACAGGCCTTGCATTTTCTTGCAAATAGGACTGCATCTTTTTTCAGTGTGGGCCAGAAGTATCCTTGCCTTATTATTCTTTGGGCCAATGATTTTCCCCCTTGATGTATTCCGCATACTCCTTGATGAATCTCCTCTACAATGAATTGTCCTTCTTCTGTTGAGACACATTTCATTAGAGGTCCGTCGTAGGATTTCTTGTACAGAATATCACCAATAGGCAGAATCTTGAAACGCGTGTTTGTAACTTGCGTCTTTCATTTTTATTTTCTGGAAGTTTCTGCCCCTCGAAATATCTACCAAGGGCTTCCTCCAGTCTTCTGCCTGGATCGTGACTAAGTTACAAGAAGGTGTAGATGCTGAGTCAACTAGTATCTCTCTCTGCCCCCCCTCGAAAGCAGAAGCTAGCTTTGCTAGGGCGTCAGCTGAGTTATTTTGACTCCTTGGTATCTGCTCTACTTCAACCTTAGTAAATTGTTCTCTAATTTTTTCCAGTGTGGCTGCGTACTGTACAATTAGAGGTTCTTTAACAGTGAACTCTCCTGTAAATTGTCGAACCACTAATTGAGAATCTGTTCTAATAGTTACTGAACAGGCTCCTAACCTTCTGAGGATTTTCATTCCTTGGATCACAGCTTCGTATTCTGCTATATTATTTGTAGCTGAGAACTGTAATCTGATGGAATGTTCATATATTCGTTGGTCTGGAGTGATTATCTTTATTCCCACCCCTGCACCTGTACTGCAACTTGAGCCATCAACCTCTACTATCCAAGGTTTTTCTTTGCTTTCCTGGGTCATGTCTACAATAAAGTCTGCAACTGCTTGCCCTTTAATGGCTGTGGCAGGAACAAAATCTACATCGAACTCGCTTAACTCCAGTGCCCACTTCGTTAATCTTCCGGAAGTATCTGGCCTGTGGAGGATTCTGCGCAGCGGATGTTCTGTTAAGACTTTGATTGTATGAGCCAGGAAGTACGCTCTGAATCTGCGTGCTGCATGTACTACTGCCAGGACCAAGGTTTTCTATGCGTCTATGCGTTCATGCGATGGCATTTTAAGCATATAAGTATATGCGTGCATATACGCGCATATACGTAAATATGCGACATGTTATATTTACATGTATTTTTTATAATTACCCCTGATATTTCCATAATATATGAATAATATAATATAGCAAATAGTGTTCCAATGATCCAATAAAGTTTAAAAGTCTAAATAGTAAATAGAAATTGCATAACAAAGTCTAAAACTATATAATTAAGATTAAGTAATTAACAATAGTCTAAGCCCAAGGACTCTAAGGTCTAAGGAGCTTGCTCAACATCCTCTTCAACTTCAGCTCCTCTCCTATTCCTTGTTGATGGTCCAATAGGTTCATTGACACCCATAGCTACTTCAATAGACCTTAGAGTTTGGGTTTGGGTTTTTTTAATTTAGGGTTTTGTTTTTTTTTAATTTAGGGTTTTGGGTTTTTTTTAAATAAGTAACGGGTAATTGGGTTTTACCCGGCCCGACCCGTAGACCCGACCCGCCCCAGACCCAAAACGCATAGAACACCTATGCGAGGGTCTGGAATTGCGCATGGACGTTTATGCGACGCATAAACGTCGCATAAACGTCGCATAGGAAACCCTGGCCAGGACTATCTTTTCTACTGGAGGATATCTTGTTTCTGCCCCTTGTAGCCTTTTTGAGTGATAATATATCGGGATCTGTTCACTGTCCCTTTGACATATTAGAACTGCACTGATAGCCTCTTCTGAAGCTGCTACGTAGACGTACAATTCCTCCCCAACTTTTGGCGAAGTTAGGTGTGGTAGAGAGGCCAGATGTGCTTTGAGCTGTTGAAACGCCTCGTCACACTCTGTAGTCCATGTTATTGCCCCTTTTTGACTAGTTTTTAGTAGTTGGAAAAAGGGTTTGCATTTGTCTGCTGTTTTGGAAATAAACCGACTTAAGGCATTGATTTTTCCATTCAGCTTTTGTACCTCCTTTATTGTTCGAGGTGGTGCTGTTTCCAGTATCGCTGCTATTTTATCTGGGTTTGGCTTTATCCCTTTCTGCCCTACGTAGAATCCAAGAAATTTTCCTTCTTGTACTCCGAAGCTGCATTTGGCAGGGTTTAGCCTCATCCCATAATTCTACAGAGTTTCTAGGGTTTCTTTCAGATCATTTGGGTGTTCATCTGCTTTTTTGGATTTTACCAGAATGTCGTCTACATATGCCAGGACATTTCTTCCTTCCTGCTTTTTGAATACCCTGTCCATCAGCCTTTGGAAGGTTGCTCCTGCATTTCGTAGGCCAAAAGGCATGACTTTGTAGCAATATGTCCCCCATTCTGTGATGAATGATGTAGCCTCTTCATCATCTTCTTTCATCAAGATCTGATTGTACCCTGAATGTGCATCCATCATGGATAGTAACTCATTTCCTGATGCTGCATCTACTAATCTGTCGATAGATGGGAGTGGGTAGCTGTCTTTTGGACACGCTTTGTTGAGATCTGTGAAGTCTACACACATCCTCCACTTCCCATTAGATTTTTTGACCATGACTGGGTTCGCTAATTGATACAAACGATCCTTTTATTCCAGTCGAACCAGGACCCTCATGGGTGACCCGGTTGTGGAACTAATTGATATGATTGACTCTTTTCGGATGGTCTGGCTTTCTCCTTTCGGTCCATACTTAGGAGTTGGACATCTGGGCTGGGCATGGCTTTAGCCCAAAGCATGTTTATGACATTCGATCTTCCATGAGCATCTGGGGGCCTCACCCCAATTACGGGTGTCTGAGGGCCCAATCCTAGATCGTACTCTAAGTACTAACCCTAGGTCCTAGATCGTACTCTAATTGTTATTACTGAGCGTCATCATAAGGTTCACGCCGAAAAGAGGAAAGCTACTGATGATGCTGGTCGGAGAAAGAAGAACACGAAGAGGGCTTCATCTGGAGAAGCCCCTTGTGGTGACGAGTGGGGAGAGGTGTACCACCCGAAACACCGGACTTTCGGTAGGTTTTATAAATAAATATTTGAACTCTATATATATGTTATGTGTTTTTTCAGGTAATGAGAATTTTGACAAGAACCTCCACTTGAAGCGAAATGTTGATGATGCCACGGATTTCGAGGATGAAACGATGTGAAAACCAAAGCAGATGTTTGATCACGACTGTTTCTTCCATGCTAGTTTTGAAAGGTTCAAAGGGGTGACGGATACCATTAGATTTGCAGACTGCATGCTACATGAAGACGGCAGGGCTTACCTGAAGCTTGTCTCCCCCCTTGTAACTGAAGGGTCAGTCAGCGTGGTCGCTTGTTCCGAACATGTTAATGCTCAGAGTCCCTCCAAGATGGGCCATTTTTTCAATTGTCGTGGGAAAAAAAATCTATTTTCTTTAAATTTTTGACATGATGTACGGGTATAGGGACGAGGCGGTGATTGCGTTCGCCGTCCCCGTACACGGTCATTTTGACCGTGGACGGGGTGGGGATTGCGTTCGCCGTCCCCGGTCATTTTGACCGTGGACAGGGACGGGGATCCCCGACCAAAATATTTTTTTTTTAATTTATTTTAAACAGTAATGTACTAATGTTACTACTTATTATTTACTAATGTAATTAAAATACTGAATTAAATTTAAATAGTCTAAATAGTTAAAAATTATATGTGGATTTGGAGATGAGTAGATGACCGATGGTAGGGTTTTAGTCTTTTAGAGTTATTTCACTTATTTGGGAATTGGGATTTTTATGTTATATATATGTGTTATTATGTTTTATCACTTTTATAGGGGTTAAATATAATTTTTGTATGGATATATTTTAAATATAAACTTATGTATTTAATATATTATATAGGGTTATTTATATAAATTATACTATATAAAATATTATATAGGGTTTATATGCAATTTTCCCCAAGTACGGGGATTATCCGGGGCGGGGATTTCAATCCCCATCCTCGTACCCGGAAATGGCCAGGGACGGGGATTTTCCTACCGGTAGGAAAATCCTCCCTGTACCCGCCCGTCCGGATACGGAGCGGGTGCCGGGTACGGAGACGGGGAATCTCACCCCTAGACGTAACCCATTTTAAAATAAAATGTTTAACATTTATCAAAATATATAAAAATTAATTCCAGTATACAAAAATACTAAAAGATTTAAGGATTCATATATAATAATTCAGCATTTAGATTCGTTTTCTCTTTAAAATGTTGCAACGGGTAATATTAATTTAATTAACAAATATACCAATGGATATGTCATGTGTTTCTTGCAATCCACCATTGTCTGAGCTAAACTTCCAATCCCCTTGACATTTGAAAATCTTTCATCAGTTTGAACATCGAACATGTAATTTTTCAATTGTTTTTTAAGCATTCAAAGGTCAAATGATGTAAAATCAGATGGATAAACACTTGCAAATTATATCAGCTTATCTGTATCACAAAAAAAGATTCATCAAGTATTTTAAACCAATAAAAAATCTATTATATATCAATAAATTATTTTAACTTACCTGCATCAAAAGCTTGAAAAAGAAGAAGATGGATCGATATCTGATGAAGGTCGACGGCTGCCGGAATGTGAGACCTGTCTGAGATTACCGTTGGGGTTGGGGAGAAGATTTAGGAGAGTGGGGAAGAGAATCATGTGTGTTGTTAGGGATTTAGAGTTTACGGAGAAAGAAATATTTAAATATTTTATTTAATTGGGTAATTTATTAAAAAGTCCTTTAATTTACCAAAATTATAATTAGATTATTTTAAAATTTAGGAGGGATTATTGGATCAGCCACTATTCGGATATTCCGAAAAATTAAGCGAATTCGGATATACAGAAAATTAAACGAATTCGGATCCGGATATTATTCGGACGTATTTAAATTATCTGATACCAGGATATTGTGAGTCGAATCTGTCCAATTTACAGACTTAATCATAACTACATAATATATGATTGATTATACGTGATAAAAAAATTTAATCAAACCTTCATAAAAAAATAAGAGCAATACTTAAGTTACATAGAGTATAAAAATAAAAACATAAGTAAAAAAAATGAACAAGAAATTTATTGACTTTCTTCCATTAGCTATGTAGTCTAGTTATACAGTAACTAGATACACTGTCTCAGAAGGTTGGTCTCTTATACTTTTATCATAGATGTTTTCAAAAGCTGACAACAACTCTTCTCGTAACACTGTGGATCAAAGGAGAGATTGATATTTTTAACGACCTCTTTAAACACTATCTCAAAAGGTCTACTAACATGTTGTTTGTATCTTTTATTATTTTTCGTCCTTACATGTCACGACAAGCATCCAATAACATTTAATAGTAGTCTGCAAAGAAGAGAATGGTGTGTAATTTTTGGAATTGGTCGGGCGCACTGGATCGCACTGAAGCCGACCACACATGATTTGTTCCTTATATTTTGCCATTAACGACAATGCAAAGACATACAACAGCAAAACAACAAACATGTTTACACGAGCATAACAAACAACATCATAGGAGGACAAAGATAGGCATTTGAATACTATAAAAATAAGAGAAGACGCAAACAAACAAAACTGTAACTGTTGAAAAATATTAATTTACCATAATCATGAATCTATGACTCAATAATTGAATGGTTTAAATTTGCCCTAGCTAGTACCTTGGCACTTGTGTATATTTCTCATTGTAAATGACATTTTGTAGGACATGACTGTCGATTATTTTGTTCATGACAAAAACAATAAGACATGCATATGTTGTAGAACTTTTTGATCTTTCAAAATTTAAGGATCCACACTAAAACTTGACCCTACACTTTTAAAATAATTTTAACATTTTCGAATTTTCAAGATTTAGCCTAATATCTTCATTATTAGGTCTGTCGTTTAAAGTATTCGAATTCAGATAATTATCCGAATATAATGTAATCTATATTTGTTGAATATTTATATATTAAAATGTTATGTTTAAAATATTACAAGAGTTTATATTAAAAAATAAGTAAAATATTATTTTTTTGTAAATGTAAATAAGTTAAATTATTAAAAAATGGATTTTTTTGTAAATTAAGTAAAATATTTATTAATATCTTTTTTTGAAATTTGGAATTCGAATAATAATCGAATTTTAATGTTAAATATTAATGTTCTAGTTTTTTTTCAAATTTTATTTAAAAAATAGGTATTTTATTATAAAATTTTAAATTTCAAAGGTCAGTTTCACCCAATTAATTATATAAAGTAATCATCAGGTGTATCGATATTAAAATATGTCAAATTAATCATGTCTATTATATCGACTTTTCATTATATATATATATATGTTAATGTTTTTTTGCAGTACATATTAATGTCTAGTGCAATATATTATTTTATACATTAAATTATATATTAATAGACACGATTTGATAACGCACGATGACGCATTTAAGGTAATTATATTGATGTACGCCCTAATTATATATTCTGTTTTGAATTTAAAAAAAAAAAAGTATGTGTAATAAAATTTACCACAAGAAGAAAAATAATAGTTACCCAAACCTCGGAATAAACAGAAAGTCATAAAAGCATAGAGCTATTGGCATGTGGGAATACGACAAAAGAGTAGGTGAATGAGGGAGTGAAAACTAAACTGAAAAGGACCACCTTGTGACCGACATGTTCGGAACATGTTCGTTCTAACTACTAAAAAACTGAATTTGTAAAGTGAACAAGATAGATGATCACTTCAAACTCTTCGATTAATCCCAAAAACAAAATCTTAAAAACATAATGGTGATAATCATGATTAATGAAACACAAACAAAGAATGATGACGTGGATGATGATGATAATGATTGACGATGATGACGATGATGATGGTGATGATGATTTACGGTTATGGGCAGTGGGAGGAGTTTGAACTCTGTCCCTCTCCCTGTTGTGCATGTACTATTACCGGTGTGGGAGCATAGGAAACTTCCGACGAAGGTTGAGTACCGGTCTCCGATGATTTAACATCGTGGATCATTTTAACCAACTCCGACATTTTAGGCCTCCGTTCCGGGACTCTGACAACGCAGGCCATGGCGATTTGAAGCATCTCGACCATCTCCTCTTCGATATTTGGGTAACTGATCAATTCGGCATCGAAAACCTCCGCCGTCCACTCTTCACGAACCACCGACTGTACCCATCGGACTAGATGTATGATCTCGTCCCCGCCTCCGATCACCTGGATTGGGGACTTCCCTGTTAGAAGCTCAAGTAACAGAACGCCGAAGCTGTACACGTCTGACATCTGACTGGCTTTTCGTATGTCGGTCACCTCCGGCGCTCTGTATCCAGCGGTGCGAGATACTGGTGAGATCATCGGGTTCATTAACCCGGTCAGACCCAGATCGGAGACACATCCTTCTAGTTTGTGATTGAAGAACACGTTGGTGGATTTGATGTTTCCGTGAACGAGTTTTCCGTTGTTTTCCTTGTGTATCTGAGCAATGCCGTCCGCCGCTCCGGCGGCGATCTTCAGTCTGCTCTCCCAGTCCAACGGCGTCCTCTTCTCCGTCCCCCCTCTTTTCCCTGCGGCAAATTACAGTCATCACACTGTCGTAAATGAAGCATGCATATATACATACCGACACTGCATACCGTGGAGCATGGTAGACACGCTGCCGAGACTGTGGTGGTCGTAGACGATGAGCTTTTCGTCTTTGGAGTAGTAATAGGCTCGGAGCTCCACCACGTTGTCGTGCTTAATCTTGCCGACGAGCTCCATATGCTGTTCGAACTCTTTCTTCCCGACTCCGACGTCCTTCAGTCTCTTGACGACCACCGTTGTAGAATCCTCCAACGCCGCTTTGTAAGCGGTCCCGAACGTACCTTTTCCCAGCACCTCTGCCGATGCTCGGAGTAAATCCTCAAGGTCGAAGGCGAAGCTGCAGCCTTCGAAGAATACGAGTCGGTTGTTCTCATCTTGATTGGATGTCACTGCTCTCTCCGGCGATCTGTCACCTTTGGAATGCTTGCCGGAGACGACATTTTGCTCTCTACGTCTCTTGGTGAAATACAGAATGATGATTGTGGCGATGATCATGAAGACGAACCCACAACCGCCGACGGCTATCCCCAATATTTCAGATTGGGTGAGGATTCTCTTCTTCTTCTTCGATCTTGTCGGTGGAGATTTTGATCCCGGCGGCGAACGCGAGGATAATGGTGACGAAGAGGACGAGGCATTTGTGGAAAATGGGATCAGTCTGTTGCCGGAAAAAGCGGAGTTGGGGAACTTCCTGAGAGATTCTGGAATATCGCCGACAAGATTATTGCCGGAAAGATTCAGAGACACCAGATTTGGAAGGTGAATGTCAGCAGGAATTACGCCGGTGAGATTGTTACTCCCGAGATTCAAAGCAGAGAGAGATGTGAGATTGGAGATGGAAGACGAAATAGTTCCTTGAAAATGGTTAAACCCGAGATTCAATACAAGGAGATTCCCCCAGGCGGAGAAGTCCCTGGGTAGCTCACCGGAGAATCTATTATGCTGGAGATGAAGACCGACGAGAGAAGTGAGGTTGAAGAAGTCGGAAGGAAAAGGTCCAGTAAGAGCGTTCGAACGTAGACTCAAGATTCGTAGACCGGAAAGTCTACTGAGAGTGTTCGGTGGGATCTGACCAGAGAGCGCGACGCCGGGTAAATGAACTTCGACGATACGAGATCGGGCAGAGTCACAGTACACTCCGATCCAGTGAGTGCAAGCAGAAGTAGAGCTCTCCCAGTTCAACTTCCGGTGAGGGATTCTTCCAAGAAAATCCAACAACACACTCTTATCTTCCACCGGCTCCGAACCAGTCATCATCCCAAACAAACCTAACACTAAAACCAAACCCAAAACCGACGAGAATGCCACCGGAGACGACGCCATCTCTTTCCAAAACTCAAAATGCCAAACCGGAACCGATTGCTGAGATTTAGTTCCTTCCTTCTCTTCTCTCTCAAAAGACGAGCTCGTTCAAAAAGTAAAGGAGGAGGACTCGAAATTTGGCATCATCGTATCGTTTCGTCAATATCAAAGATAACTTCAATTTTATAGATGCCTACCTTTTTCCCTTCCCGCCCAGGAAAAAAAGAATTTGACCTGTCACCGGCGTTCGCCGGCGGTAGAAAAAAGAAAGAGAGAGAGTGTGTAAGAGATCTCCTGCGGGGAGAATGTGATGAGAGAGAGAGAAGAAACGTGAAGAATGAATGAGAAATTAATGTCTGGTGTGGGAGAATATATAATATACCCCTCTAAAATATATTAATAAGGCGCATGTATCGTCACGCGTCATTAAATCGTGTTCAATAATATTTAAAGGCAAATTTCCGACGCACATGTGCCAAAAACGTCAATACAACGTAATACAAGTAACGAATACAACTCGAGGATAATGTAACATACAACTCGTTGTACAGAGTTTAGTTGTTGATTAATAATGCATCGTCAGTCTACAGATTAGAATCTAACGGCTGAAAAAATTTCGACGCATATGCGTCATGGCACACCTGAAAATTCCCCTAATATTTAATATATTGCACAAGTACAAGACATTAACACATGTACGAAGTAAAATAATATATTACAAAAGACATTACGAAAAGTCGATCTAATAAACATGATTAATTTAACGTATTTTAACCTCGACACAACTGATGATTATTCTATATTAATAATATAATTTGGTGATGTGGAATGAACATGGGGAGGAAGACAGCTTGCATAAGTACTTCAATAAACTGAAGTCTTCATGTTTGGTTTGAGTTCGAACTCCGGCGATGTCACGCTGTCGGTCGGGAAGGACAGCCAACGACATTGAACGACTCTCTTTTTTTTAAATAAAATTTCAAAAAATATTATAAACGGGTGAATTAGCTGAATTGATCTCACTAACTATTTATACGATTTATTATTTTAAAGATATAAAAATGTCTACCTATTATTTTAATGATATAATAAAATCATATAATATATCATCTGATATAATATATTTACATCTGGTAAAGATTTAACTTGATTAGTTAAACGGTTATTTAACAAAAAATGAGATAGTTAAAAATTAAAACATAATTTAAGATGAATCATTTGATTTTTAAATTTGGTTGGCGGGTTTTTTGTTTAATCTATTTGACTTTTGAGACTTTGAGAATAGGTACTATGTTGGTTGAAGTTAGTGAGATAATTTAATCGAATGATTAAAATAATATATTACACAAAACGCTAATATATCTACATTTAAAAGACATGATAATTTAGTTCATCTTAACGTACTTTGATAATTTGATTATAAAAAATAGTAATTTAGTAACTTTTTTTCTTTCAATAAGTTATTTTATATATTAAGAGAGAAAAATTAAGGTTTACACAAGTTCAAACACACAAAAACAATTGATTTAAATATAGTCATACTTACTTTCTACTTAGTCTCTGTCTAAGGAGACGGATTTGCCGGAAAGTTAATCAATTTTAATTTTCTTATTCCACTTTGTTGTGGATCAGCAATTGAAGAGCATTTCTTATTCCACTTTTTTTAATAACTTTTTACACACCAACAAAAAAAAGCCATTGTCCATTTGTCATGTAAAGTAGTTTTGAATTTCTGTTTGTTAAAAAGCATTTCCCTATCATTATTCAATCAATCTGTGTTTTATTTTATATTGAAATATCATTAATCAAGTCACATTCATCCACCATTAAAATTAAACCAGTTATATGAATGGTATAAATATATATATTTATTTGAATATTTTATTTCCCAAGACATGTGCTCATTTGAATACTAGAATATGCTTCATTCATGTAGAAGTTGTTTATTGCAGCTACCTATCTTACACCAAAATATTAAATGCATTATATAACTTGAAGTACTCTTAAAGGAATATTTAGTAACATGGTAAGTGGGAACACTAATTTTTTTAATTAAGTCTAAATATAATTAGGTCATTGGTTTGGATTTCTCACTAAAAAAAATTTAGTCTCTCAATTTATGCACAAATTGATCAAAATTAGATATAAAAAAAGAAAGGTTAGCTAAAATAGTTTATTGGAACTTATTACATTTATTTAAAGCACAAATAAAATAGTTCTTACAAAAATATGGTACTTACTAATATAAAAGTTCTTAAGCAAGATACTTAGGTAGATAACTTAGATTAGACTCATGTGCACTCAACTTCTTTGTAATCGTCACTACAAAAAAAATAGTGTTTTTCTGATGGGACTTTACTGGTGGTTTGGCCGTCGGTAGGTTGCACGAGTTTATCATTAAAATACATATTTGACGATAATATTACTGGCGTTGCCATATTGACGGTCAGGTCGTGATCAAGACACCTAATATTGGCGGTCAGCCCATCAGTATTAGCAACCAGAAGAAAAGAAAAAAGTATTTTTTTTTCTATAGTGCGTTTTGTCGCCTTCCATACCAATATCGCACGATCCTCTCTTACCATGCCTTGTGATGTCTCTTTTTGAATGATATTGGGTTGAATCCGACGTCGGTGATATGGACGCACTTCCCTTGTTTGAGCATGATATTCTTTACTCTCCAAATAATCCACGCTCTACTGTTGTGATCAACCAATGAAGCCCTCCACACCGTCGTGCGCTTGGTTAATTAACTTCTTTAGCTCCTGGGTTTGATCTCTAAATGAAGTTATATTTTGATGTCTAATTATGTCTCTTGTAGCTTTCATCAAATTGTTTAGCACTCAGGCCGTCTACCGTGTACTTTCACATTTGAAGAATATGTGCTCTATCTACTCTTTTTCTCCACATACACTACAAAAAAAAGAACATTATTTGACATACATATAGTAGCGAATTTCCACCATAAAAAATACAATTCTTTTGATGACGGAAATTGTTTCAATCTGCCATGGCAAGGCTTGGACTGGACGACAGACTTATTTAATTTCCGCTGGCGGTTTTTCAATAACGGAAATTCGTCATTTAAAAAATCTCATCAAATTTTTTGAACCCCCAAATTTAACCCGATTAAATTAACATTTCATGACGGAAATCCGTCATGAAATCTTTTCAGAGAATCGGGCAGAAAAAGCCTGCCCAAATTTCGATTAGGCGGACTTTTTCGCGATTTGCGCGGAAATAATTGTACCTTAAATGATGGATTTCCGCCATGTAAGGATTGGGGTTTTATAAAAACCCTCCCCCCAAATCGACAGACGAAAAGGTCTGTCGATTTCACCGCCGACTCCGTCTGTTCATGCCTCCGCCGACTGTTGCTGCCTCCGTTCTCGCCGCCGACCGCTCGTCTCCGATAGCCACCGCCTCCGTCCCTGCTTTGGTCTCATCGCCGATCCATTATGGAGATTTTGTTATTTATATAGTGATAATTGCATGACATTTCGATATTGTTGCCATCCCTACATCTCTTCTCGAGTTTGTCCATCGTGGGTAGTCTTGCTTGATGCACTCTCCATAGAAGTGAATAGTCTTTGGAATCTTCAAGCTCATGTATATATTTATGTCAGATGCTAGATCATTCTTCTCATGCGCTTGTTGGGTTGATAACAAGAACCTAGTTGAGGCTCAAACAAAAAACATAAAACAATCAAACGAATGAAAATAACAAAATAAACAAATGAAAAAATAATCACAGAAGATACAAAGATTTGAACGTGGAAAGCCATCTCAGTGTGAGAAGTAAAAGCCACGGGACCTAGCTAGTTCAGCAAAAAAAATATCCCCTATGAATAATAATGGATACAAAGTCTTCTCTTCTACGTAACCAGAGAAATAAAAATAATATCAAATATCAAACAACAAGAGTTCTGGTTTGTTGGAGGTCATGTTGGCCGGAGTAATGAAAACCAATAAGAGAATATCCAACTTTTTTACTGGTCCAAGATGGGGATGAATATTTACACTGCCTAATTTGACAACAGATGAAATCATCCAACCAGAAATCATCAAGCCTACTCATGCATCTACCCATCCCATCAACAACTTGGAAAGATGTAACAATGGATTTTATCACTGATCTTCCTAAAGTGGAGGGGAAAACTGTGATAATGGTTGTAGTGGATAAATTATCTAAATATGCTCATTTCAGTACACTATCCACCAATTTTAATGCTGTCAAGGTAACAGAGGTGTTCCTAAGGGATGTAATTAAATCACATGGAATCCCTCCCTACTTCAATTGTTTCTGATAGAGATAGAATCTTTACTTCCAAATTTTGGAAGGAATTGCATCATTTAAGTGGAACCAAACTATATATCTTACTCCTTTTCATACCACCCAGAGACAAATGGTCGGACAGAGGTTGTGTGTAGGACCCTAAGAATGTACCTAAGGTCTTACTGACATGAAGATCTTAAGCAATGACTAGGGTTACTACCCTAGACAGAATTGTGGTATAATTCTGGTTACCATTCTTCACTTAGGATAACTCCCTTTAAAGCAGTGTATGGAAAGGAGGTTGTTGACCTACCACATTACAGTGAGGGTGAATCTCAGATAGAGTCTGTAGATATCTTGTTGCAACTCAGGGAAGAAACACTAAAAACTATGAAAAGAAATTTTCAAAAGGCTCAAACAAGAATGAAGTCACAAACTGATAAAAAAATATAAGATGTGGTGTTTGAGGTGGGACGTGCTTTGGTACTGGTAAAACTACAACCCTATAAATAACTCTCAGTTGCTAATAGGGTTCATAACAAGTTACGTCAAAAATATTTCAGATCTTATGAGATTGAAAAGAAAATTAACAATATTGCATACAAATTGAAAAGCAAGATACACAATACCTTCCATATTTCAAGATTGAAGGCATTCTGTGGTCCAATTGCAGAAACTCTCGCAGTGCACGACTTAGACACCTGGGATCTCAAATCTTGATTCTAAGGCACTTTCGACCATCAGGTCAAGTTGTTCTAAGTTAATTGTTTGGGATAGAACCCTATATAAGTCAGTATCTTCATAATCCCACCACCATACATTTGGCAACCACAAAATAGGGTCTAAAATATTTACAAGTTAATATCATGATCAGCTAAAAAACAACCAAGCAAGATCATCTATGGAAGCTTTCTGCATACTTGTTTTTTTGCCCAAAATCCTCTCTTCTTCTTTTCATTACATGGTACCATGTTCCATCCTCTTCAATCCCCAACAAGACAACAATCATAACCATCAGTACCATAAATACAAACAAATCAAGTTGACAACTTTGTAATGCCTTCGAATCAAATTGCTCTATAATCTATATATTTTAACATTCAAGAAGAAGTTGAGATTTGAAGAGTTACAACTTTGGAATTAAAAGTGGTGTTACTTCTAAAGTACTACTGGTCTACTACACACAATTATTAATATTATACATCAGTTTATATAAAATAAAATATAAAAAAACAGCATTAGTGGCTAGTGGAGTAGTAGGAATTATAAAGTTAAATAAAATAAGATAGTAGTAGTAGTAATAGATTGATTCTCTAATTATAGAATTCTCGATCGATCTCCTCTACCATGTTAGACGCTTTCCCCGCCACCTATCACGATACAATGCAACAAGAGCTTACTCCTGGCAGATAATATATCGCTGGGGGCGTGCGCATTATCAGTGAGGTGGTGAAAATTATCAGCCGGTGGCTACCGCATCAGATCTACCACTTGGATCCAGAATTTGAAGAAGCTTGCCACCTAAATTACCTTGGATTGTGTCATTTTCTTCCTTCGAATCTTGTTGATTGGAGTTATTTACTCTAGATATGAGATTCTCTACTAAACTAATAGTACGAGGTTCCTCCTCAGGTTCATTCTTGCAAGATGTACCTGCAGATTCACCTCCAACCGGGTTGCCTAATTTCTCCTGTAACAAAATAAAATTAAAATCCATAGTGGTAGATCTCTTCAAATGATGAATGAAAAAAGTGAAGTATATGTACCGTCAATACATAATTTTCTTGTCTAAGTTTTTCAGATATTTCAGTCAAACGAACGAGTTCAGATTTGAGAGCAACATTTTCAGATACCAGATTGTCAACTTTTAAAGCAAGTTCTTCTGTTTCAGCCTAAGAAAATAACATATATATTCAAGACCATGTTAAAATATTTTGTCTTCATTATTAGGTCTTAAAATCCATATATTTACATCAATATGAGATAAAAAAAATGACATAAAAGACCCAAATACATATGCTATTAGCTATATAGCTTAAAAAGTCAGAATGCTTTACCTGTTTTCGTAATCTTGACCTTCTAGCAGATTCTCGGTTTGATTGCTTCCTCCTTTCCCGTTTCAGTTCACGTTCATCCTAAAAAGAATGAAAGACAATTACTTTGTTAAGCGTAAATAAAATGGGACATGATTTTTTGCTTTCAAAATAGAAACTTGGTATAAGAACACAAATGTTTCCTAATCAACTAATAAGAATAAACAAATAACACTATCACAACTTTTGCATTGATCGATTACTCATTGTCATAATGTCATTCCTAGTCAACTAAAAATTAACTAATAATACTTGCATTCATATCACTGAAAGAGTAGGCATGAAAAATAATGTGGCTTCAAAAACGGTGACTAAATGAATAAGCTCTCGCGTTGTGCTTTTTTTTTAACTATGACAGTGAGTAATATTGTCTCCAATTGAGAAGAACCCTTATAAACATATACGGACACTACAACATAGTAAAACATCTGATTCAAAAAAACATAGTAAGGCATTTTAATAGTGGACTGGTGTAGGTTGGATCTAAACATGGTCTTCTCTATGAAGTTTGATCAAACTTTCATTAATTGAGCGATGGAATGTGTCACGAAAACATCCTACACTGTGCTAATTAATGGTTTCCCCTCCAGAGTCTTCCATGGCAAGGTGACCCACTTTCTCCCCTTCTCTTCAAATTATTTATGTAAATCTGACCCAGAGTTTGAATGAGAAAGCAACAAGTAGTGAACTAAAACTGTTCAACAAGTGTCAGTTGTTTCTCACTTGATGCAAATGATGTGATATTTGCTAAGGCTACCATCAAGAGAGCTTGAGTGCAGTCAAAGTACCATTTGAAGAGTTATACAGAATTACAAGTTAAATTGAGTAATACAAATTGTGTCTGTCTAATAGTTGTGGTAATGAACTAATAGGGCAAAGTTTGTTCAAACATTTGGCTTCAGGTCAGCACTTATCCAATTAAGTATCTTGGTCTACCTTTCTCACATATTTCTTTAAGGAGAGATGATTGTGATGGGCTTGTAGTTTCTCTGAGAACCATGTGGTTCCAGATGGAACCAAAGGCCTTTCTTATGAAAGAAGTTCTTTTAAGGCACATTAAACCAAGTGGATTGGTTAATGTGTCAAACTATTAGATGAAAGTGGGATGAGGTTGAGAGAACTTAGGGAACTCTTTGCGGGATCAACTGATCATGATAGCAGATAAAGGACTAAGTATGGTCTGTAATTCTGTATAGACTGTAAATGAGGCAGAGATACTTGGATGGGAGTCAATGGTTCATGTCGTAAAATCAGAATATGGACTCCCATATTTGAAAGGAGTTCGTGGATAACAAGAACCTAACAAGATGTGTAATACAACTGTCAAATGGCCATGATATAAGAACTCATTCTTCTCATCTGTTCGAGAAGGAATAAGGGAGAGATTTCTGCTGGACAGATTTGCCAACAAGAATTGGGCTTATAAGATTAACAAATTCTCCTTATTCGGTTGCAGAATTATTGGGTGAGGGAAAATACCCACTAAAGTATGGCTAAAATGGTTATGATGTGCCTTCTCTGTACCAGGTCATATTTGAGGAAGATTTGGACTAATTGTATTATTTTGAAACGAAACTATATTCCTAGTAACGTCGAGAGAACTTTTTCAAGGAAATCTGTTATATGAACCATTCATTACCTGCTGTTCCAGGTGGCAGTATGACATATCTGGAGGAAGAGAAGCCCTAAGAGATGGAAATGTCTTGGAAGAAGCAAAAATTATACTTAACTTAGAAAAGTTCAAAGTCAAGATAAATTATTGGGAAATTCACTCATTAATTCCTTAGAAGAATCTCTTGGCCCCATAACTATTTACTAGTCTTGGGCTAATAGTTATTAAGTAGTAGCCATCGTGCTTAATTACTGTAATTTTTCCATTTACTTTTTTAGCTATTTTTTATGAAAAATGAAAATATAGGTTTTCAAAAAACACAGTATTACCTTTTGAAGCAGATAGAAATTTTCATTAGAATAATGAAGGGCAATGCTTGAGTTACATTGGAGAAACAAAAAAAAGAGGGAAATAAATTTGTTGACCCATTTTCAATAAGGCTAATCTAAAGTCCTTGCGATCTATAAAAGAAATCTTGGAAGTATTCTCTAAAGTCTCCAGTCTTGAGGTTAACAATGATAAAGCAGCACCCATTACTCTAAAGAGGTGGATTCCTTCTTGCACTAGCATGAAATCATTAGATTCCCCCCTAAACCTCTCCCTCATCTATTTGGGTTCCCATATCAGGTAAAAGAAAGAATTTTGGGCAGTGCACTGGGCTTATCCATTCTCTGAAAAAGATTATAGTCAAATGCAAAGGCAGATGCCTATCTTAGAATTCAACTGGTGTCTGGTAAACTAGGTTTTTACAGAAGGATATTCTCTTACTGGATAAATGGAACTTCCCTACCAAGCTCAGTTATTGTTAAGGTTAGACTAGACCTGTATATCAGACAGATTCGTCTCGGATACCCTGGTATCCAAATCTGAATCCGGATAATCCGAATACGTCCGAATAATATTCAGATAGGAAAATTTGAATCCGAATCTGAATTCGGATTTTCCGGATATCTGGAAAACCTTAGGAAGCCCTAAAATAAAAGTATAAAATCACCCTTAATCAAGTTAAATAATAGTGAATTAATCACCCTAAAATCCTAAATAATAATATAAGTTAATTAAGTTTATAAATAACAATTATTAATTACTAATAATATTACTAAATATTATTATTATATATTTATTCGGATATCCGGATTTTAACGGCGGATATTACAGATATTCGAATCCGTCTGGATAATTTCTTGATATCGTTTTTGGTATTCGAATTCGGAATCCGAAAATCCGAATTCGAATAGACATATTTGAATTCGAAAGCGGATACGAATAAGGATTTCAATATACCATTTATAGGCCTAGGTTAGACAAATTGCCTATAGGTTTATCTGGGATGGGAAGAAATCCTCTCCTTGAGCTAGGATGGTCCTACTTAAGGAGCTTGAAGGGCCTTGGGGTCTGAAATTTCAAAGCCTCTGCTTATGCCTCCAACATAAAAAGGGCTCATTATTTCTGGTCCAACAATGAATCTATCCTTTCACTCTGGATTAGTGATGCAGCATCTTTAATAGAAAACCCCGATAATCAGATCAGTAGTGATACTGAATTTACAGAAGATAATCAGACGATAACAGGACAACTAGAACCTGTTATTAAACAAGGGGCATCATGTATGTGGTCCGACCAAGGTTGGGCCACTTCTACCTCCTCTTAGGAGGCCCAAAGACTCACATCATTAGCATGTCTACCTAGTATAAATATGGTGGACCACATTGGAAAGAGCTATTGAATTTCCTATTTTTAATTTCCCAAAGTAACTCTTTTATCTCTTTTCTCTACAATTCTCTATTTTCCTCGTCTTTTCCTCTTCATCTATTTTCTGATTCGAGTTCTTGGTGGATTCCAAGAAAACTTTGGTTAATTTCATTGAAGAATCTCCATCTTCTTCAACTAGATCTGTTCTTAGTTAGTGGTTGCATCAATTAGGGATAGATATATCAACCGTGGGAGCTTGGATGAAATCCAAGCCTACCCTACAAGGATTCTATGATGTGGAAAAATATACTTAAGTGTAAGCATGATATCAACAGGCTGATGGAATGTAGTAGCAATCAAGTTTTTTCAGGTGATCGCCTAGGTGATCATGCGACCTAGCGCATGCAGGCGATTGCCTTCATGCGCTAGGCGGGTTAGGCGGATCCAACCCATATACCCATTAAATAATATAAAAATAAGGGGGTTAGGGTTTAAAAACCATATTCTCTCATTTTCTTCTCCTTTCTCTCAAATTTCCAGCCACCCTCCCATCTCCTTTTCAGGCCATTTCCTCCACCTCTGGCTAGAACAGGCGGCGGCCACATCCGGTGAGCTCCGGTGAACGTTGAACGCAATTACGGTGAGCTCCGGCGAACGTCGAACAGGCTATTCCGGCAATCATTTATGCGACGCCAAGACAACCTTCATGCGACCAAATCCATCGCATTTGTGCGACACCAAAGCGATAGTTGCCTTCAACAAGTTGAATTTACGTTTAATAGCATGCCAAATAGGTCAACAGGTTGTGCACCATTCTTGGTAGCCTATGGGAAACTTCCTAAACAGGTAATGGATATAAGTACCAAAGTTTTTCAGGCGACCATGCGGTTATGAGATGGCCACGATCGCATGGCCGTATAGAGAGCCTAGGCGACGCCTAAAATCAGGATTATATATATAATTTTTTGTATAATTTATACCCTAAGTTTATAGATACATACCCTAAGTTTATAAAATATATATATAATATTTACTAATATTTATAATAAATATATACCCTAACTCCCTAAGGTTAGAAATCGGGATTTCTTTTGGGTAAATCGGGATTTCTAACCTGATTTACAGAAGCTCCATCCGTCCGTGCACGTCTGCAGACTAGGGTTTGCGAGTGTTTGTGGGCGGAGCTAGAGTTTGCGAGTGCGAGTGCAGATCTGCTGCGAGCTTGGTTTGTTTTTTTTGGGTAAATGGGTACAGATCTGTGAATAAGGTGTTTTTTTTCTTTTATTTGGGTTATTGGGTTCGGATCCGCCTAACCCGCTCCAGCGCATGAAGGCAATCGCCTACATACGCTGGAGCGCATGGTCGCCTATGCGACGCCTAGGCGTCGCATGAAAAAGCTTGATAAGTACAGTACCATCAAAGAACAGAGAAGTGGAAGACCTGGTTGAAAATAACAGAAAATTGTTTGAACAAGTTCAAAAGGTTATGAATAATGCAAATCCAAAGCAAATGTCGATAGGTCAAGAAGGATCAGAAATTTCGAGGTAGAGATAAATCAGAACTCTCGGTACTAATTTAGTATAAGGCATAGTTTTTCATGCGACCTAGCGCATGTAGTCGATTGCCTTCATGCGCTAGGCAGGTTAGGCGGATCCGGTTAAATTCATTAACCCATTAAATCTTATAAAAATGAGGAGGTTAGAGTTTTAAAAACCTATTCTCTCATTTTTCTCCCATTTTCTTCTTCTTTCTTCTCCTTTCTCCCGAATTTCCAGCCACCTATTTTTTCCTCCTACCTCCTTTTCAGGCCACCTTTTCCAGCGACCGGCGACCTACACCTCCAAAGACCGGCGAAAACAGACAACGGTGACCTCCGGCGAATGTCGCAAGGCGGTTCCGGCGAACTCCGACCAGCTCCGGTGAACTTTTTAGGCGACGCTTAGGCGTGGACGTATGTAAAACCATGGTATTAAGTATCACCAACCTCTTCAACTTATACTACACTGTCGGATTTAGGAATGTTGCCGCTTTGAACAATGGGGATTTGAAGTGTTTGGTCCACTGTTTATCCAAAATGTTTCATATAGGCATGCAATCACTTTCATGCTTTTACATGTAATCGCCTATAGGCCCAGCGCATGTAGCGATCAGCCTTGCGACGTTAGCCGGGTTAAGCGGATCCAATCATACCCAAACTCTATTCCCTCATTTTTCTCTTATTTCTCCCTGATTTTTTACATTGTAGTGAGAACCGTGTTTTAACTGTGGAATACAAAATGAACTTCCACACATGCTTGATGAAGATGGTGTCGAACAAGGAAAAAGTATTAGAAATCATGCAATAAATAATGTAATACAAGGATAGGATGAGATACTTTGGTATGCCTTTGGCGATCAGTCTTCCTCAACAACGGACCCGGGTAAGATTGAAGATTCAAGAGTACTTTTGAATTTTAATCGATTGGTCATTGATGAGATGTTTTATTTACAATTGCATGGTGGAATACATTTAGCCTTCCAACACGTGATTTTATGGACGTAGCAAAGAGAATCTTATGCCTCTGTGTAACAGCTTCCAGTTGCGAAAGAAACTGAAGCAAATTCGATCTCGTAAGTTTCTAATTCAATCATTATTGAGTAGAATTGTAAAAATCATTATTTGACGATTCTCAAATTCTTGTTTAGATCCATATAAAAAAAGGCAATCGTCTTGAGGTGACTCGAATGGGAGAGTTGTGTACATTAACTTGAACAAGAGGTTAAATGAACGGCAATTAAAACGCAAGCTAGAATGTAGGGACTTGGACCCTATAGCAACGGAAGAAATCAACTACAAGAGTGAATGGCTGGCTGACGAAAAGGAAGCCGCCAATGAGTGGGTTTATGGTGAAGACTGAAGAAGGTTTCACTTGGGCAAGTGTTGAGGATGCAATAGGCATTAATGAAACAGATGGCCCATCTACTAGACAAATATAGTAGAGGACCATCTAGAAGATTCGAAGATGATAATGAAGGGGGATATTTTGAGGAAGATGATTCATTTAATTAAACTCTCCTTTGTATTAAGATTTAAGACTAAGTACTAAGATGTAACTCATAAGTACTATTTTATTTTGCTTAAGACTTCTATTTCATTTTACATATATCCTATTAATATTGTGAAAAAATACAAGAAATATTTTAATATTTATAAAATACAAGGGAAATATTGCAAAATTTCCACCATGTTTCATGCAACGCTTAGACGCCCTTGGCGTTCATGCAACCAGTTCCGTCGCATATAAAAGCTTGATCACGTTCATTGCCTTTGAAATTGGTTTTTACTTTTTACATCCTTAATCTTCAGAAAGGCAATTGATAGCGATGACAAATTTGGTTTTGTGTCTCCATCTACCAATCTCAAGACAATAAGTATGGGCTCTGAAGCCTTTAGGAAATCCTTATTTGTTATCCAGAAATGGGTGTTGACAACTAAAGTCTGCAACCATTATACCATTACCCTTTCTTGCCCATGGACACCCTCAATTTCTGTGAGTGTTCATACAAGATCTTCAACGTCAGGTAGACGATGGCAAATCTTATCACATACAAACTAACCAGTTCTTTTCGTTTCGTCGTCTCTAGCTATTTGCTACGAAGGATGCAATGGTTGTAAACATGATTTGTGATCTTCAGAGCACTTTGTATTGCATTCTTGTATTGTGATTTGTGGTATCTTCTCAATGACTTCAAGGATAAAATCTATCACGTGTGCGGCACATGGTGTCCAGAAAAGGTGTTTATATTTCTTTGCCAAAAGTTTTCCGGCACGAACATAGTCCGAGACATTATCTTGCAGATCTGAAAATTTCAAACGTTTGAAATTAATATAAATTTTAACCTAAAAAATAATCATATTGAAGAATCATGAACCTGCACCACATGCTCAGGGCCTATTATTTTCATGGTATTTTCAAGCCTCTTAGCAATGAACTCAGTCGTCTTCCCTTCGCCTGATACATCGACAGAATGAATATAGAAGGTTGCTTCAAAAGAATTCACCCAAAAGTTGATGACAATCCTTCAACGATGATCAGCCCATCCATCAGACAAAAGCGTACAACCACACAACCACTTTCTGCCCATGCTTCCTCACGCTTCTATATAATCTCGTCAATCACTTTCACTTGGATGGTCAGTAATGGGATTCCTAGACTGTAGGACTATGGTGGTTTCAAATTTCTACCAAACTTTCCAACATACACTACATTTCAATAAGTCAATACTAACAATTAGAATTTATTGAGCAATAGTATTGAATGAATTTGAGGGAAAAAACTTACCTCAAAAGATTCATTCTTTGTCACACCAAATGGGAGTGAATTGTTATAAAAGAACTTAACATTGTAATCGTATACAATTTTCATTTCTGCTTTTTTCAAGTGATCATCCATTGTAGTTTGTTTGCATTTAAATGGGTAATCGAGTGGATCTTTACCCGACCCGATCACCCGCTCTAGGAAAATCTTGTTGCTGGAATGTGTTTTGCCTTTTTGATGGCAAGGTGTAGGTGTTTATAGAATATAGATTGTTTTAAATCATCGACGCATTGTATGTAGCCATATGTGTATGGATAGAGTTTGTGGGTTTGGCTCTATACACTAGTTTGTTCAACCAAAATAAAAGAGGAAATGGATGGATCTTCTCTCCTCCTCTTCCAACGCCCTAGAGCCCCATTATTCAAGCAAATTCTTGTTGTTTCTTCCTTCACCTATAACCTAAATCTCCCTCCAGCAAACTTATCTGATCACTGGAAAGCACTTCTTGTGATAAGAAGCCTTGATTACCTTTTCTTTTCAAATTTCAGAAATATTACTTAGCTTTTTAATCTTAGTTTATTTTTGTTAGTGCCAAATGGTAAAAAAAACACATTAAAAAAACCTAAAAATCTTTCATTATTGGATATACAACAATACAGAATTTGCAACTTTTTGACTGCATAAAAGCTTGATTATAATCTCAACAAAACATTTTTTTTATAACGGAGGGTATCTCTCTATAAGATGTAGAAATATCTACCCCCGAATGATATACCATGGTTACATAATATATCACCGGGTAAATCGTAGTGAAAATGTACATAGCGAGACTCGAACCCTGGACCTCAGAAACCTTAATAGTTACTGTGACCAGTTGAGCTAATCTCCATGTGTTAATCTCAACAAAACAATAAGCTTTTAACTACAACTCTTTACATGCAGAAGCAGATAATTATAAAAAATAACATGCAAATTAGTAAACTGTACATACCTGAATCCAATGTTCAGGAAGGATGCCATCACACCCTGTGATAGGTGCAGTATTTGCATTTGTTTCTAATTTTGCAGAAGCTGAAACCATGGAATCTGATACTCTAACCATGTTAAGTGGAGATAATGGTACTGCCTTTCCTGTAATGTTTGAATGGGCTACAGTAACACCCAATGAAATTTTAGTTGCATCAGCATCATGGATCCGGCATTGCAAATCATTCACCCCATTCTTACCTACAGGTACACAATTATTTTTCTGAATGTGAATTCTGAAACCACCTGTTTATCTATTAAATCAAAAAACACAGAATGAAATCATAAATGAAAGAAACAGAAGGTCCAACTTCTCTGAAAAGAATAATAGCTATTATCATTGAATATTGATCACTGTCTAGAAGCATATAAAATAACGGCACTTGGTGAAAAATACATCATACTAATGACAAAGAAAATAGCAATAAATCCATTAATAAAATTGCGCACTGAATCCACTAATAAATTAAAAACTTTAAGTGGTAGAAATATACCATTTGCAGATGAATCTTCGTTGCAAGTTTTTTTCCGATATGTACCAATCCCCTGAAATACAATGTGTAATTTAATTCACATTACCATCAAGAGAGAGAAATAGAGTATGAGTGTCTAAATTCAAAAGATTTAAGGATTTACATCTTGAGAATTGATTCCATCACTTGAATTTTCACCAGTATCATCTCCACTATAAAAAGAAATAAAAACATATAGTAATACAATAAAATCAAAATAACACAGAATCAATAAGCTGCATTCCTAATCGGCCACCTCTGAGAATCCTTGATTACTGAACCTCCAGCATTCTCAGAACTTCCATTGTTAGTTGATACAGCAAGTCCGTTAAATCCTTTAAGCCTTTTCATTAAACCACAGTCTCTAGTATTTGAAGATGACTTGCAAGGAGTTTCAATTTTTTGTGTTGCCATCTGTACATAAAGGTGAAATTTAAAATATAACATTAGAATTTAAAGTATAATATTTAGGTCAAGTAAACATTAGAATTTAAAGTATAATATGGATATCAAATAAAGGTGAAATTATCTAGAGTCATGTAATCATGGATAATATATGAATACACACACCGTTGCCTCACTTGTTGTTGATGATTTAGTACTACCCTGTCCTTGCACAGATGAAGCCTGAGAATTTGAAAGCAAAAATATTATTAACTTCATCAATAATTCAATATCAAAGAAAAGAATGTAATTACCAATTCGTAGGCATTATATGATGATTACAAGCACTACTCACTGAATTATAAACCAGCAGAAGGATATAATGTTAAACAGGATTTTAATTTTCATCGCCAATATAAATCTACTGGCAGACCAATATGTACTTACATTGGGCACCGAAGGATGAGAATATCCTCCTCCATGTGGGTACATCGAAGGAAAGGGAGATCCAAAGGGTGGAATCATAGGCTGAAATAGTAAAGTGAAGTGGAGAATAAACCATTCATTAAACAATCACAAGATAAATCTAGTCAGAAGATAGCATCAACACCACAGAAACAAATAACTAACAATCTATTATCTTCTTATGTTATGAAGAAACAAAATACATGGGTCATCAAAAGCCATAGTATGCAATTATTTGGAGTTCAGACTTTAGATTCTAACAACCTTGAGAGATATAATCAACGGATCATGCCTAGATAATTCCATTATCATCTTTGTAATGATAACAAAAGTAGAGAGAATTTCTGGAAAACATACAAGTAACCAATCGCTTTGAAAAGATAAAGATTACTTGAATAAATGAATAAATAAATAAAAATTATCAAGCATATGTTTTTCATGTGTGAATATTTTATTGTTGAAGATCATAATAGTTCACGTAACTTTCCCAGCATATGAAATAAACAACATTCATTTTGGTTTCACTCAATTTTGTTAATAAAGTAAATTTTATGAAAACTTAGCACCTCAATAATTGAAAGGGAAGTAAGAAATTAAAGTACCTGAGGATTCCACAAATATGGGTGTGTTGCATGAGTAGGTACCATTGCAGAATTAAAATATTGAGGGATCCCGACTCCAGAACTATAATATGCCTATTTATCATGACAAAATACTTAACAGACTGAAAAAACTTGGTCCTAATTGTATGAAGCATTAGGGTGGGACAATGGTAGAAAAAGCAATGACCTGCATGGTTGCAGCCCATTCAGAATATGGGTGAATACTGGCCTGCTCCTGCCAAAAATGTTAAGTTTAAGTATCCAAATTGAAAGGCTCAAAGACGAATCAGAGATAATTGAAGACGAATAAAAATAGAGATGGAAACAAAATGGGATGAATATGATATAAGGTTCTGGTTCACTATATTTCATGGGAAACTGGATAAAGTTTACAAATTGAATATTAGATATACATATATTAGTTTTTGATTAGCTACTGTACAAAACTCCAATTGTTTGTTCAGATCTGAATATAATATTTTAACATTGAAATTATTGCGCTAATTAATAATTAGACCCAACCCTATAAAGAAGTCAACCAGCAAGAAGATGGATCAGGATCTGTTTAATTTAGGATACGGTCCAAATAAATAGGTAATTTGCATGTCGTCACCCTGCACGTTTATAATGATAAATAAAGAGAACCCGGGTAGGTTAGTTAGTTAACCCGGATCAAGGTTGGTTAGTTAGTTAGTTAGTTAGTTAGTTAGCCTGGTGAGTATGAACCAGCTGGGTGTCTGTCCCTATGAAGATGTACCATTACAAATTCATCAACTTCAAAGGATTTAAATCTTTTGGACCTATTTGCTGCTTCTCTGTATTTCTCATTGGCTGCCTCAAGAGATTTCTGAACTGGTTCATGAATTTTCTTGCTGTTTGAGACCATGTCTTCCACAATAGCATTGTTTGATGGAACTGAATTAATATCCATCACTTGTCTAGGTAATTGACCATAAGCTGCCAAGAATGGGGAACACCCTGTAGATTTATATGGCATGCTATTAAAGGAAAACTCAGCTTGGGGAAGGCATTGGTCCCACTGTTTAGGGTTGTTACCAACCAAGACTCTAAGAAGGTTTCCCAAGGACCTGTTCACTACTTCTATTTGTCCATCTGTCTGAGGGTGGCAGGTGGAACTGAATTTCAGATTGGTATCAAATCTGGCCCATAAAATTCACCAAAAATGTAAAAGAAACTTAGAGTCCTTGTCTGAAACTATGGACTGTGGTACACCGTGGAGTCTTACTACCACCTTAAAAAATAGTTTGGCAATATAAGAGGCATCGCTGGTTTTTTTACAAGATAAGAAGTGGACCATTTTGGAAAATTTGTCCACTACTACGAATATTGAATCAAATCCTGCCTTGGTTTTAGGTAATCCAAGCACGAAATCCATAGAAAGATCTGTCCAAGGCTGAGTTGGTACTGGTAGAGGCATATATAATCCAGTATTCTGTCTGACTCCGTTTGCTTCTTGGCATGTTTGGCACCTCTGAATAAATTTCTTTGTGTCCCTCTTCAAAGATGGCCAATAAAATTTAGATTCTATCTGAAAAATCACTTTGTCTCTGTCAAAGTGTCCTGCTAAACCCCCAGCATGTGCCTCTTGCATTAACTGTAATTTAAAGTTTTCGGGATGCATAACCTGTTTTGTTTAAACAGAAACCCTTGCTCAATTTTAAACCCTTGCTCAATTTTAAACCCTACTGCATGTTCTCCAGATTTACATTCTTTCCAAATTTCAGAAAAATCGTCATCACTGTCATAGGAGTCTTTAATAGCATCAAATGCTATTACTGTGGCTCTCATGATGGTGAGTACAAACCTTCTTCTACTCAGGACATCAACTACTGTGTTGTTCTTGCCTGGTTGGTGTTTAATAGTGAAATCAAATTTTTGTAAGTACGAAATTCACCTCGCATGCATTTTGTTTGTGTTTGCTGATTTGTTGATGTGCTTTAGTGCTAGATGATCAATAGATACTACAAATTCCCTCCTACTCAGATATGGTTCACATACCTTACAAGCTCTCACTAATGCATACAACTCTTGCTCATAAGTTGTCCAGTTTCTTCTTTCCATAGATAATTTCTCACTGTGAAATGCTATGGGGTGCCCTCCTTGACTCAGGACTGCTCCAACTCCCATAATACTCGCATCACACTCTAATTCAAACACTTTTTCAAAGTCTGGAAGTGCAAGCACAGGGGCTGATTTTAGTTTTTTTAGTACATTAAAAGCTATTTCAGCTTCCTTTGTCCATAGAAACTGTCATTTCTTTAAGCAATCAGAAATTGGGCCTGCAATAATGCTAAAGTTTTTTATGAACCTCCTATAGAAAGAGGTCAGGCCTAGGAAGCTTCTTACTTCAGTGATGTTTATTGGTGCAGGCCAATTATCCACTGCTGCAGTTTTCTGTGAATCCACTTGTAACCCTTGCCTACCCACTATGAATCCCAGAAAAGGTACTTTATGGACTAGGAATTCACATTTTTTCAAATTTAGCCTCAGTTTGTTGGTCCAGTATAGTAAGTACTTTTCTGATATCTCTCAAGTGATCTTCCTTTGTGTGGCTGAATATAAGTATATCATCAAAATATACTACTACACACACTTTTAAGAGAGGTTTAAGAATCCCTGTCATCATCCTCATGAACGTTGAAGGAGCATTGGATAATCCAAATAGCATTACAAGCCATTCATAAAGGCCTTGCCTTGTTTTAAAGGTTGTCTTCCACTCATCCCCACCTCTGATTCGGATTTAGTGATATCCACTCTTGAGGCTCAGTTTGGTGAAAAATTGTGCACCATTCAACTCATCAAGGAGTTCTTCTAATCTTGGTATGGGGAAGCGATATTTAATGGTAATCTTGTTAATGGCTCTGCTGTCCACGCAAAATCTCCAATCACCATTTTTCTTGGGTACTAACAAGGCAGGTACAGCACATGGACTTATGCTAGGTCTAATGAGTCCTTCCTTCAGTAGCTCCTCCACCTGACTCTGTAGAATATCTGCTTCTTTAGGACTCAATCTGTAGTGAGGTAGATTGGGTATAGAAGCTCCTGGTATGAAGTCAATTATGTGGTCCAGGTCCCTGATTGGTGAAAGTTCTGTTGCTTTATCAGAGGTTGTTGCTGGAAATTCATTTAAAAAAATTTCACACAATGGGGAACTGATCCACAATTTTCCTAAGTTCATTCCTTAGAGATTAGGGCAAATCCCTGTAATTCAGTCCTTAATTCTTTTTCAAAAAAATTATGTGACTGGGTCAATAAATTTGGCTTCTCTTGGGCTGTTTCTGAATCTGGGGGAAGAAGTAATAAGGCAACTCTTTTGTCCTTCATTTTGATAACATATTGATTCAGGTGCCCTCTATGATTTACATCTACATCAAACTGTCATGGTCTCCCTAGAAGTACATGGGTTGCATCCATGTCAACTATGTCACAATCTATCACTCCTTTATAATTTTTTCCAATTGATAATGGCACTTTGCAATAATATTTTACTTGTTCTTCATTTTTGATCCACCCTACTGTATAAGGATGGGGATGGTTTTCAAATTCCAGTCCCAACTTTTTTGCTACCTTTTCTGAGATGAGGTTGTCAGTGCTCCCATTATCACTAATTATTTTGCACACTTTTCCAGGGATGGTTCCCTTTATCCTAAACAGATTGGACCTCTGAGTTAGGTCAGTAGCAGGAAGAACACTGTATGTCTTATGTATTAGACATGACAGACTTAGTCCTTCATCAGGGTAGTCCCCATCTTCAGGTTCAGAATTTGGTTAGGTTGTTTCTTGTTCTTCATTTAGTCCTCTGCCCTCAAACAACCTGACTTGTCCCCTCTTTGGACATGTATTTACTTTATGTCTCAACTCTTGACATCTATAGCATTTAACTCTTGCCATTGATGGATCAGGTATAGTTGTTACAATTTCTTTTCCTTTTGGGGTAGGTAAAATTCCTTTCTCTCTGTCAGCTGCTGTTTTGCTAGAGGAAGCACCAAAATTTGAAATATAAAATTTATTAGAATGTTGCTCTAACCTTTCAGCTAAATTAATTGCACTAGAAAGACTGTACTGAGTGTTGACAGCCATTTTATACTGCAATTTCTCTTTCAGTCCACTCACAAATCTAGTGGCTAATTGTTCCTCGGATTCTTCAAGATGTGTTCTGGCCGATAATCTGTGGAACTCATTTGCATATTCAGACACTGATTTAGTGCCTTGTTTACACTGTTGGTACTGAATGAAAAGTGTGCTCTCATAATTTGTTGGTAAAAATCTTTGTCTCATTAGTTTCCTCATTTTATCCCATGTTCTCACTTTTTTTTCTGATGTTTTGCCCTCAGATGTACTGTTTGGTCCCACCAGCTTTGTGTTGTTCCTTTTAATCATAGAGCCACCAACTTCACCTTCCTTGCTTCGGGGGTGTTCATATAGTCAAAATATTTATCCACCTCTGAAATCCAATCTAAAAATGTTTCAATGTTCATCTGGCCATTGAATTGAGGGAGATCTACCTTCATGCGATAATCATTGTAGGTTGCATCCCCATAATTATTTTCATACTATTCCTCTGCATCACCTCTGAATTGTTGATAATTTCTGTGGTTGACCCTCTGATCATTCCTCTGAAAATCCCTCTGATCATTTCTTCTCTTGTACTGCCTAAATTGAGGCGGAAATAGATCTGGATCAGCTTCATCTGATGAATCTGAATCAAGTTGTTGTTGTTATCTCCAGTCTTGCCGACGATGCTGCTCTGGTTGCTGCCGGGGATCGGGTGGTTCCTGTCTTGGCGGCGCTGGAAGTTGTTGGATAGCTGGCCGGCACAGGTCATTCACTGCCACCGTTAGATCCGTCAATGCCTGAGCTAGTCGCTCAAATTCCTGCCTTGAAACGTGTTGGTCAGCCATGGATCGCAAGTCTGATACCACTTAATATAGAACAGGACTGTTCTATTGAAGGATGAAAAGAGGATCTAGAAACTTCTTTAGAAATGGGATTTAGATCAGGAAATACCAAGGCATCCACCAAGAATTCAGATCTGATCGAAAATAAAGATGGAAGAAAAAGAAAATAGGAGAAAACAGGAAAGATAGAGAAAAACGGGAGAGAGAGAATACCTTCACAAATATCAAAAAAACTAACTCTCCTTTGGGTCCACTTAGTCTTTTATACTCACATTGTGTGTAGTGGACAACCTCCACAATGTGAGTTAATTGGCTTCAAAGGTGAAGCACAATGGCTCGAGCCAAGCTTGAGCCTGTTTAGGGGTGTGCTCATTTAATTGAGGCCTACTGTTAATATTTCCAGTACTAGGGGTAAAAAGGTCATATGTAGAATTATATAAAGAACTAAGATGCTCTGCATCACAATCACTGTCCTTAAAAGTGTGCTCCTACTGGTATAGTGCCATTAACCTCTAGGAAGAATTCATCCAGATTACAATAGCTCTGTCTTAAAGAGAAAATGCCTTCTCTATTCCAGACTAGCTCAAAACAGCATTGCTTTCCTGATTTCAACATGTGGCTTAAATACCTTAACCTTCATCTCCTATTTCTTTCCTACAATAGGTGCCATGTTGTAAACTTGGAGTCCCCAAGAGAGTTCACATAAGTCTCCAGCAATAGGATTTCTGGTTGGTCTTCTATATAGCCTCCATGATGTCGCAAATTCTTATATCCCCACCGGCCAGAGAGAGATTACATATCTTCCATAGAATGACATCAGTAGCTTTTTTTTATGAAGATAAAATTTCATTAGAAATGAAAAGAGCCTTTCCCAGGATTACAATATATACATAAAATAAAAAGAAAGACAACACCCTTTAAAAGACAAGCGTTGTTTGTATAAAAGGTTGTGTCCTCTAGGGGAAGCAATAAAGAAAAACATGAGCAGTACACAGATAGATCGCTTAGAGCAGAACAACAATGCATCACAGGATAAAGTTATGAGCATAACATCAGTAGCTAATGAGATGTCAGAAAACAAACTTCTAGAAAAATCACAAATGAAGAAAAGATAGGTGCCATATGTTGTAAACTTATAGTCCCCAAGAGAGTTCACAAAAGTCTCCAACAATTGAATTTCTCGTTGGTCTTCTATATAGCCTCCATGATGTCGCAAATTCTTATATCCCCACCGGCCAGAGGGAGATTACATATCTTCCATAGGATGCCATCAGTAGCTAATGAGATGTCAGAAAGCAAACTTCTAGAGAAATCACAATTGAAGAAAAGATGCTCTAAAGTTTCTTCAGCTTTCCCACACAACAGGCAGCAGTCAAGGGTAGGTATCCCCCATGATTTCATGATTTGAAATGAGTTAAGCAAGCTCCATCTGAGTTTCCATAATAACACTGAGAATTTAGTGGCTTTCTTGCACCAAACCTTTTAAGCAAATCAGTCAGCTTACCCCAGCAGACAGAATTTATAAAATCCTTCATGGATCCTCCGGTACCAGCACCACTCCAGATCAGATTGTAATTCATCCCACACTGCATTACTGATTTGATAGTGTCCCTATGCTTAATGATTGCCTTCCACATAGGTGAATATCTAGGACACTAGACTTTCAACACCTGAAAGCTTCTAGATTTGATGTATCTACTCCTGACCTAGGAAGAAAGAATCGAATCCTTGTCAGTCTAGAGTCTGTGTAACCTCCTGATGTAAATATCCCTAACTGCATCTTCAAAGTTTTTAACTCCAAGACCCTATGGTGACTTATGAGGACTCATCATATTCCAAAGAGCTGACCTTCTGCCATCCCAAGTAAATCTATAGGCAATTTGCCGTGCTTTAGTGATGACGCTTTGAGGGACAATAGTGCCATTAATCCAATAGGTGAAGATTCCAGCAAAGACCCAATTCACAAGTTGAATTCTACCATCATGACTCAAACATCTGCATTTCCATATAATCAAGGTACCCACAAGAAGCTGGATTAGTCTGTCACACCCAAGGCTCTTCCTCTTCCCAAATAGAGGGAGGCCTAAATAAGTATGTGAGACTATGAGAGTGATTTAGAGATGAAACTCAAGATATCATAATTTCGTTGAAAATCTTGAGCTGCCTTGGAGAAGAAAACAATGATTTTATCATGGTTGACCTTCGAACCAGAAAAATAGGAGAAAGTATATAGAGTCTCCTTGTTAGCCAGTTAGCCTTCATGAACTTGGGATTTGCCTTGGAAAAAATTAGTACTTAACAGCGTAAATAAGGTGGCAGATCGATTTAGCTGACAATTTTACAATCTTTCAACCCCTTTGAATAGCAACCTTCTCAGAATATCCATAACAAGGTTAAAAAGAATAGGGAATAATGGATCCCCCTGTCTCAAACTCCTTTGCCTATTGAAAGGTCAGAAGGTGACCCCTTGACCATCGCTGAAAAAGTTGAACTCTAAATGCAATGCTCAATAAGCAGGATAAACTGAATAGAAAAACCCATAGCTCTTAAGTTCTCCAACACAACATTCCATCTCACAGTATCGAAAGTTAACCTCACATCGACATTGTAAAAAGCTTTCCTCACATCCACACGGATGCAACATCTTATGGATGTCCTAGCTCTCCCAAAGCCATGCAGCATTTTATCAGCAAGGCATGAAAACAATTTGGTTTGGTGAAACCAAGAGATCAGCTACCTTCATCATCCTACCTTCAAGAAATTTAGATAATAACTTATAGGTAAGATTAGAACATGATATAGGCCTGAAATCTGCAAAATCAGCTTCAGTGGGCTTTTTTAACCCCAGAATGATTAGAGTATGGTTCACGGATTGCAGAAAAGACTTCCCATTGAAAAAATCCTAACGGCCCACGCTCTGCCCAGAACTTTTTGAAGAAAGAAGTTGAGAAACCATCAGGACCCGGGACTTTGCCAGACTTGAAGGAGAAGAGCACCTAATGGAGTCGACTCTTAATAAACTCCCAGATGCGGTTCTGAAATTAATACACTGAACAGATCGAGTATGATCTGAGAAGAAAATAATGATCCAATTGGAATCCACAAATGGATAGTGATGTTCAGATTGCATTCCACTAGATCTGAGATGATTTTTTTTTATAGTAAAACCAAGGAAATAAGTCGAGAAAATAGAGAGAGAATACCTTAAAGAAAAAGTGATTCCAAAAAATTGTTGCTCCTTAGGCCCACTCTTATTTATACTCCCATTGGGTAAAAGTGGAAATTCCATAAATCGAAGTTGGTCTTCCCAATTAAAGAAACGCAACCATGGCTCGAGTCATCTCGAGCCAATGACTATGTAGATCTATATCATAGTTTAAAACCAAGCGCTTTAAGCGCCGCTAAAGTGGAAAAGCGCTCTGAGCAGAGTGCTTTTCCTAGCACTTTATCTTAGGCAGGTAACCCGACACAGGATCACCTATAGATCGTATTATATATTTCAAGTTTGAACTAGTCTATGTGTTTTGAACTACTTTAACTATTTTGATATATTTTATGAAGTAGATATATTTTAGGTATATAAAAAATATATGAAAAACCTTTATTTTTATATATTTACGAAAATGCCACTGGTGCAAAAGCTCAAGTGCTCCAGGTGGTAACGCATCGCGCAGAGACGCATCCCGAACCTTGTGGCCTCTGACTTCTACGATCCCATCAGCTACAAGCGCTCAAGAGCAACCATTTTGGGCTAGTTGGCTCAAACAAGCAGGCATTTGGAATAGATGTAGAGTTTACTTGGTCCCAAGTAGAATAGGAAGAATAAGTGTTACATAACTAGAACATGGTGAAAACCTACGATTGAGAAAAAGAGGAAGTTTTCTTCTAAACCTCAAATTCAAGACATTGACAAAGTTTTCAACAATGAGAATGATGATGTTAACAAGAAAGAAATTGAGGAAGTTATTGGATACTATGTGTGCAACAACTCTGTGGATGACGATGAAGATGATCCACTATATAGATGAGGTTCTTTATGAACTTGATTGATTCTACTCCAAGTCGTTTCACTCCAAATTAGTCATTTCTATGTATTTCTAAAGTATTATGTAAGCTTTAGCTATAAAAACTTCAATTCTTTTAAATTAAAGTACAAGTATATTAACAAACAAAATGTGTTATGTAAGCTATAATCCATGTAACTGTCTTAACTCTTAATATGATTTTTTTTTAATATTTAATTTTATTTATACAAAAAAATCTAAAAAAAGCATCAAAGGCAAATACAGATGCATACTGCATGGAACAACATAATTGCTATTGCTGCTATTGAGGATTCCATCCTCTCTTTCAGACCTGAAATCTTAATAAAAGGTTGTGGTTCACAAATGGAGAAGACTGCAATTCATGTTTGGGAGGCAGAGCTCCTAGTTATTACATCACTAGGAGCAATAGCTATAGAGGAGAAAGTGGATGATGTGAGAAATTTATTATTATCTTTTCTACTTTATAAAATCATGGTATTACCCTTCATTACTATTGGAAAGAATTAGCGATTGCAATATATATATATAATGTAATAAATATATCATGTTTTTATCACCTGCATTAATGAAGGTGCCTTATCAGACTTGGCCGAAGTCTCGGATTCAGTTTTTCCCATTAGATCAAATGATCGTAGATATTCTAAAATGTCAAGACCAAAAATTACACCGTAAGTAACAAAAATAAATAGATCTAACATATTGTAGAGATCTAAACTAATGGGAAATATTTGTACATTAATGCTAAAATAAAACATTCCTATTCTGAAATTAGGATATTTTAGAAGTAATGATGGTTAAAGAAATCGTCCCCGGTCTCTTGGGCCTTGGCAGAGACTTGTTGTGAGTTAGGGATTCACGACAAGCCTAATGAGCATAGGGGTATTCAGGTTCAACTCGTTTACAAAACAAGCTCCACAAAAAAATCTAGGCATGGCTCGTTAATCTCGGCTCATTTAGCTCATGTAGAAGTTCGTTTAATTTTTTTTCAAACAAAAATACAATTGATTCAAACAGTTCAAATTTTATATCAAGTTTAGATACAAAATATAAAATACATAATTCATTACTTTTAAATGAATAAGAAATATCATAAGAACCCTTAGTATAGCTTATGATTTGTGAAGTTATGATATAATAAGTAAAAAAGTAATAATCCTATGGATATTGAAATAAGTTAGAAATTTAAGAAGGTAAACAAGCAAGCTAAAATATATTAGCCCATATGTTCGGGCTCAGGTTTGTTTAGTAAACGAACCCCTTGCTTTAAAGCTCGGTCTTGGCTCATTTACAATGTTCATCTAGCCCTAGCCGCGATGCAAGAACTTTGGGATATTTAAATTACAATTATTTACTATTGGCAAGAAAAAAAACAAAAATCTAAGAAGTCTTTCTATGTTCCATCAAAAATTCACAGAAATCAAGACTGGTGGCGTGATGCCAAGGTAAGAAAAAGACAAACCTTCTAATATTTTAATCACACTCAGCTAGTTAGGTGTAGTGAACCGTTTGGCAGTGGTCACTACACTTCTAACTTTTCATACTACCGAAATTACCCCTAAATTTCGTTCCCATTTCCCTCCTAAAAAATCCACCCGCCGAAGAGATCTTTCTTCTCCTTTCTTTAATTCTCTCCCGCCGATTAGAATTCCAGAAACAAAAAACACCCCATACATGACCGGAAAAAAATGCAGACAGCCGTTACTAGAAAGAAGAAGGAGAAAAAAAAACTAAACCTACAACAGATCCTCGATTCCGATCTCTCTCGCTCACACTCAGATGAAAAAAACCGAACAGACGAAACAAAAAAGTAAAAAAAAAAGGAAGATCGGCCGACATACCTACCACGCCCGTACAACAGAATGGTCGTAATTCGAAGAACCACAGTTTCACGCGTGGATTCTGGTTTTCGTTACAGAAGAAGAAGACGGGGATAGAGAGAGAGAGAGACGAAGAGAGAGAGAAGAGTGGAGAGAGGAATGGGAAGAGACTAGAGTGGTGGGGGGGGCAAAAGAAGAGGATATGCCACGTCACTCGACACGTGTTATGTGTCTTCGAACGTGGTGTTAATGGTAGTGTGTGGGTGGGTCACATGATACCGTAGTGGTTGAGCTGGCCATTTTTTTTGTTTAATTCTACGTCACCTCCACGACGAACACGTGTCCATCTTCATCCATCTCCATCTCCATTCTTCTACGCGTCGCTTCAGTTGGGTGGGGGCCCACACACGATCGTGGGTTCGATGTTGGATTACTAAATAATAGTGGCGATCGTCATATCTGTCACGTATGATTCGTATGAATGTAGGATGATTTTAATGTTCACGCAATCTGCACCGTTCAAAATGAAAGTGCTTGTGGGGACCACCCACTCTCTTTGGCACGTCTCTTGTCCATCAAGGAAAGATGCTCATGCCACTTATTGCCACCTAAGAGAGGATTAATAAAGTGGATTTGGTGTCAGAAATGATTTGCTGTCAAATGCATATCTAACTCCTCACTTTTTATGTTCCCCAACAAATCTTTGACTTTGTCAATCTAACGCAACTCGATTAGTTTAATTAATCACAAGTCACTATTTGGTTTTTAAAGATTCAGGATAACAAGGGTTTGGGTCTGAGGCGTTATTTAAACAAATCACAAATATGATTGAGTTAGGATTTAAGAACGACCAGTTCAAAGAATCACACAGGATAAGAAAAGAAACTAACGCATACCGATCTTAGAATACTTTCATCATGATCATTCATGATGGTCCAGTGCAATCAGGACAAAATTAGATTTAGGATTGGCAAGTTAATTTTAAAGTTATTTTATATATAACATTATGTAATGTCTTTTAATTTTTTTTAATATAAAAAGTACCATTATAAAAAAAAACACTTGTTATATAATATCTTTAACTTAATTTTTATTTTATGTACTATTTTAGATTTTTATCAATTTTTTTATTAAATATCTTTGTATAATTATTGTAGATAAAAAAAATCCTATTTGAACCCGGTCTAGACCTGGATTTTTTTATAGGTCTGGGTTGGGTCCAGACATTTTCCTTTTGGACCTGGACCTAAACCTATATTCTTTCAGAAGTTGTGATGTGAAAAGGAGGAAGAGATCTTCACTCCTTTTAGGTGGTTACTTCATCATGATCCTATATTCTTGTTATCCAATATCTCATTTTAGGTTTTGTTTTTCTTTTTTCTTATTCCATGTTTATCAATATCTGTTTTTTCTATATCTATGTTTTAATCTGTAATGTGTTTCTGTAATCTTTAATCTATTTGTACATTTTAGAATCTGTTTTTTCTATATCTGTTTTTAATATTTCATATGTTTCTATAATTTTTAATCTTTTTTTAGAATCTCATAAATTCACAATCTCATTTATTTATTTTCTATTATTTAAAGATTTGTATGGCGAATTACATGAATATTCTTTCTCTATTGTCGAACACTGTGGATTTAAATAATTTGTAACATTTTTTCAACTTCAGTTCAAACACACCTCTAAAAATACATTGAAGTAGAATTTTTGTGATATATATAAAAAGGAAAAGGATAAGTTGTATTCATTTTTAAGGTTATTGAAGAGTCGAATATCATTTATAAACAATATATGGACCTCAATACAAAATAAAGAATATTATGCAACAACAAGACATTACATTGATGATAATTGACATTTACAGAAGATGAAATTCTAAACTTCTTTAAGATAAAGAATCGCCAGTTATCTTAAAAAAGATATTTAAGTTAAATATTAATAAAAAGATTATGTGTTTCATTCTGGATAATTACACAACTAATGATTATGTAATCAATCGACTGAAGCAACGATTACCCAATGATCGATTAGGCAGTTATTCTTCAACGACTTTCTGTTAAAAGAATAAGACGACCCTATGTCAGATTTTTGGTAGTGGGTAAACCAAACGGGCACCATATGTAAGTTACCGCCACCGAAAATTAAAATACAAAAGACGATTTTCAAAATTTTACCATGACGGATTGAACCGAAAGTAATCCCTCCCAAATTTCAATTTTAAACCCATTTAAAATCAGATTACCAAAATAAATAAACTTTAATGGAGACAAATTAGCAAAAGACTTTAATGAAAGGATCAACTATTTCATTTGAATGGAGATCTCTCAAACAAAAGTAATTGTTTTTCCCCTTCCTTTCTATATTTCAGCATCACTATTAACTAGTCATGTTGGGAAATCATGGACCTCCAAGTACAGCATTTTCAATATCTTCTCTGCTCAGCGCATAACTGAACCTTCTTTCCACATCTTTTTCAAGATTGCCTGGTCCACTTTTCAAGTACCTGCTCATCAAATAACTTTAATATAAAATTAAGAAAATCTCATGCCTAATTGGACAAATCTTTCAAGTTTCAAACAAGCAAGAAATGGTATTTCATTGTTTTATAAGAAATATTACACATTAGCAATACTTTCCTTTTCATTGCAACACTTATAGACATTCTACCAACTTAATATTTGTCAATTGTCGTTGAGCTGTTAAAATATAAACCCAATGATGACCTTAAAATAAAGAATGATTATGCAAAGTTCTGCCAACTTAGTATTTGTCAATTGTCATTGAGCTGTTAAAATATAAACCCAATGATGACCTTAAAATAAAGAATGATTATGCAAAGTTCTACCAACTTAATATTTGTCAATTGACATTGAGCTGTTAAAATATAAACCCAATGATGACCTTAAAATAAAGAATGATTCTGTAAAGTTCTACTAATGAAATTTCAACTTCATCAAAAAAAAAGATTAAGATTAAGCAAAGTTACATGTTATTTATAATGGAAGCATAACAGCCTTTAGTTATTTTAAACTGGCATTGTTAATTATTTGATTTAGGTTTCACTTTTAAACACTGTTTTTTATAAGAAATAAAAGGATCCAGTGGCCCAAGTGATAAAAACTGTTGAAACCAAACACTTTAAAATTTTGCTTAAAAAAAAAAACACTTTAAAATTCTATGAAGCCTGAAAATTTAATTCAAAGACCAAATATTTATGAAAGAAAATCAGTTTACAATCCTTCATACCTGATATAAATATCAGTTACATCCAGCGAGAGCTGAGCGTGCCATTCATCCTTTTCCACAATCCAATTTGCCCGGTCGTCTCTACTCTGGTAAAACCCCAGGCTCCGGAGCCAAGACTCGATGCAAGGGAGACTGTGGGAATAAAGAGGCTTCGTTTTATCTGGTAGTTTCTTGATCCACTCCTCCTCCGACACCGGAAGCTCTGCAAAAAACTTCCCCGAAAGCGCAATCACTGGAATCTCCCTTCTTCTCCGCCTCCTCCATTGGGGAGCAGAAAATAGCTGGTGCTGCGGATAGGAATTGGAGGAGGGGAGTGAGAAGGAAAGACGATGGACGAAACTAGGGATTGTGACGGAGATGAAAATGGCGGGCATTTTGTTTTGTGAAACTCGTGGTGGAGGAATGTGGAGGGAAGAGATAATTGGGGATATCAATAATCGAGTTATCAGATCATATACTAACCGTCTATTCGGGTTTATGTTTAGTTTAATATTTAATAAATAATAAATCTGTTTCTCTTTTTTTATTCATTTTCCCGCTCTTTTTTTATCCCGCCTTCTTAAAAAAATAAACTCCGCCGCTAATCGGCGAACAAAAAAAAGCTGCCCCTTCTATCGATTTCGCTATCCATGAAGATTCCGCGGCCCAATCGGGTGGTCTTGATGATCGATCTCGCTCCTCTTGTCATCTCCACCACTAACCGTAACGAATACATCACGGGAATCGTCAAATCCGCCGCTAATATCTTGTCTTTCGCCCCAATTTCGAACGCGCTCTGCGCCTTCAAGTTCTTCTTTTCTTCACTTTCCCCGATCATCTCCACTTCCAGGGTTCTCAACTTGATTGGAAAGTCTTCCACTTTTCTCTCCTTCGACTTTCCTCTCCCCACTGCCATATCCCTCTCCAAAACCCTGCATTCGATCCAAATTCGGCCGCAAGATGCGGAATTTCCCCCGAATAGAGCCTCGCTTTTGCTGGAGTCGTTGGTTCAGTTGGGGCTGGAGTGTTGCTGGAATCAGAGTGAAGAAGGAGAAAGAGAGGGAGAGGGAAAAAATGGACTGTGTTCGGAGAATCTTGTTCTTCTTTTCTCAAAATTTCCTTGCTCAGTGGATCAGTTGGTGGGATTCTTGGGTGGTGATCGGTTGATGGTAAAAGATGATTCTTTTGGAGCCACATTTTCTCAAATTTTTGCATCTGCAAATACTATTTTTGGAAGTAGAGACGTTCATCTCAGTTGGATCGGTGTTGGTCATGATGATATCTTCATATCAAGGATTTTTAGAAGGGTGATTATGAGTGTGGGATGGGGATTTTGTTCGACAGATGAGATTGTCCTGGGTTCTGTATTTGTTCCTTTTGGGATGATTTTTCCCAATATTGGGTATAATTTGGGATTTGCGTTAAGTGATTGTGGCTGCAGTAAACAGCGAGTGGAGTTGAGCCTGCAGATTTCTGATGCTAATGGAGATCCACTCAACTGCAAGTGCTGTGACCTTGAAATTCTTCATCTGAAACCGTCTAAACGGAAATGTGATAAGTTGCTGTTTCGTACAGATGGTGATTCTTCATCAAATATGATAGCCACAATTTGTGTGAAAGAAGTCTGGAAGTTTGATGAAAGGGTTAATATCGATTTTAAATCACAACGTTTAGTTCTTCTGCATGAATTTTCACAGGATCGAAAATCAGATAGGGAAGGTGGAGAGATAGGCAATACTTCAGTTGAGTTTGTTGGAGATAAAATCCTTAAATTGCTATGTCCAGAATGGTGTAGCTTCACAGCGGGACAACCTATCTGGCAGGTCATTCTATCTTTTCTGTACAGAAGAAACATGTGTGCATTGGTATCTGTAAATGGTGTCGATGGATGTTCTTTCATTGGTATCATCAAACCCTTCACAGTCCATGCTGCTCTCTTATACATTTACGACTCCCGTCCGACTGAATTCGAAATCACCCATTCCATTTCTGAAGGTGAAAAAGGCAGTAATAAGAGTAAGAAAGGTCTGGTCAAACTTTGCAACATGTCATGGAGCTCGTTACAAACTTCGGTATACAGCAGTCAGACAAATAGTCATATTGGGCTAGATTTAGAATTGGAAGAAGTTTGCTTCATCAAGAGTCGTAATATCTCAAAAAAAATGCGGTTTCTTCAATGCTGGATGAAACAGGTGAAAAGAAGCCACTACTGTTTGCAAACAAAAACAAATATTCCAGTTTATGAGTTGAATGATGCCATAGAACCAACAAAAGAGGGATCGATCGCTTCTTCTTCATCTACAGGTGTACCAGACTTCACCAGCCAATCTGAAATCGAAAAATCTCCTTTATTTGACGACGTGGATGATTTTGATTTTATCAGTGGTGAAGATATTGGTCAAAAGATCGAGTCTGGTTTGTGTTTTGAAGGAGTAGATCTTAGAAACTTTGCCGAAAGGCTTGTTGAATTGGCTATACGAGATGCCTATAAGAAATTGAAAAATAAAGACACACAAGATGACACCCATGATGATTTTGGAGTTATCAATGAAGTTATTAAAGTTCTTCTAGTTAAACCTAAAGATTTAGCAGCTAAGTACAAGAATCTCAATCTTCTGGCAACTGCTCCATCTAATTCGAACTCCACTACTTCAAGCTGCTTAAGCAAGAAAGTCAAGGAGTATCCTTTTTTTCATCATTTCAAATTTTAATCGTCGAAAAATCTTTCATTTAGATCTTCTTGATTTTTAAATTATATTCCTTAATCATGAAATCAGGCATGAATTGCAGATTATGTTTCGCATGGAAATTCTCAGGTCAAGCATGGGAACAAGCATAGAAGATAATACAAAAGGAAAATTTGTCAAAGAAATATGCTCTTTTTTAGTAAACATAGAGTTTAATCTGCAAGGATTCATGTTTGGTGGTGAAAGTGAGAGTCTTTTTGATTTCTCAGAGAGGACCATTAAAGCAAGGTTTGATTCCTTTCTCTATTTTCTTTCAATATTTCAATAATAATAAATAAATCCTGATATCATCAGATGGAACCTTAGCCCTATATATATTTTGCAGGTACTTCCATTGTCTAGAAGATGTTATTAGTAGAATATACACTCAAATGGAGTTCTTATCATTTGATGGGGGGGATGATCAAGAAGATTCGTGCGATAGAGAAATATCCAACAGCAACACTAATGATGGAAGGGAAACAGCCATGGAGGATAAAGAAAATAAACTCGTGACAAAAAAAGATACTGACATTAACCCAAAAGAAAGCAAGAATGCACACCAACTTCTGAAGGCTCAGGAAAGACGAGAGAGAGCTCGGACGTTCTCGCATTTTGCAAGTAGAACCCAGAATCTACAGAGGGTATGGGCTCCAAAGCAACAATCTAAAGAAACTAGATCAATGTATAAAAAATCTATTAGTAATAAATTGGGGGGAAAAAGAAGACGCATTTCCTGCAATGACATGGTGTTGGAAACTCCAATGAAATTGCTTCATTCTACAGAAGAGGAAGAACATGAAGTGCAGGTTTGCAAGCCTTCATTTAAAAGGACTTTATTTCGTGATGAAGATGATAAGAGTGATAGCCAGTGTGACTCTAACTGCTTAACTGACTTTTGAATTGAATGGAAATGAACATACCTAGATTCTTATTTGTATGATATTTTTTTGCCAACATTCATTCATTGATTCATATCATATTTATTAAACACCAATATTCATAAATCAAAAAAATCAAATCTCTTTACATCAATGAAGTATGCAAATTTAATTACTTGTTTTGAACTCTGTGGTTCTACAGGATAAACCACCGCGTTCTTCTTTCGATCTCCAATCTCGCACTAAACCTCAGGATGTCTGATTTGTCAGACCAAAAAGAAATCAATAAATGAATGTTGGTTCTTCCTAACTTAAAGACTCCAAAATATGGGGACTCCACTGGACTATGTTAAGCATCATAGCATGATGTCTCTGGCGAGAAAGGAATCAGCGCACAAAGAAAGGAAAGTTCCGCTTGAGAGAATCGCTTGTCCAAGAATACATTCTGACGGCAGAAATTGCATTCCGAGAGGACAAATTCAAGCAACGCCACGGTGCAGAGAGGAAGATACCATGCTGATGCAATGGGATGTGCTGTCATTGCTGATTGGTGGAGCTTAATTTAGATTAACTTCTTTTTATCTTTCATGTTGTAATTTAATTTATCTTAAACTACTTGTAAATTTCATTTTTAATTATGACAAGTTCAATAGAAAAATCATTTTTAACAACAAATTGCCCCGATCAAATGGATCATATTTTGGCAAATGTTGAAAAAGATTTGTTTTCTAATGTTAACAAAAATAATATTATGACAGAGAGATTATCTCAATTCAGGATTCGAATGTTGTATACGAATGTAATTAAATTTTCACTCAAAGGTTATGATATATCTGAGAGGAAAGTTCAATTCTACATTAATTATCTCAAAAGAAAGAACTGAATTGATTAACCTTTGAATGTTGTGTTACAAAAGTATTTATAACAAAGAATAGCTAAAACTAATTAACCTCTAACAACTAACTCATTGTATAAAATTGTATTTGAATATATTAAACTGAACTAACTAAACAGTAGTAGTTATTTGTTCTAATAAATCTTGACATTTTTACATCTTCTAAAAAAATATATATATATTGTGTCAGAATTTGATTGTTGGAATTTAAGTAAGAAGCCTTTTTTTCATTGCTGGTTTCAATATTCATTTTTATAAAAAAGAAAACAAACAGATGAAGAAATAGGAAATTAAAAACTTTATTATTGAAGATTTGAAGTATTTTGAAATAGTACAAAATTCTCCCATGACTATGTTTTGTGATAAACCTACTTGACTACTTCTATCTGAAGTCGCTGTACATTTACTTTCCATGATACCATGATTGATTTTGTATTAAAATATCAGTCACTCGCCGTGATGGTGATTTTCAGGTCTCTGTGGGTGATCACTATGCATGGTAAGGGTGAGTTGAGCTCGCAAGTGAAGTGTTCCATTAATAAAATATGGACTATTATTATCTATGAAATCTGTCCATGGAATAGCAAACAGATTTCTGTAACCAACTGCTTTTCCGGCAATTAATGGGTAAGATCCCTTATGCTTCTCCACAAACTCACCATTAGGCATCATCCTGGCAGCAAACTCGTAGTCCACGGCTACCTTCATCTGTCCTCTTTCCTGCATTCCAAGAAAGAGTCCGAAGGATTCGGATAATTCATTGCGTGCACTGTTGCAGTGAGCAGACAGAAAGAAGCTTAGCCCGGCCAAGCAAAATGATTCGGAATAGACTCGACCAGAAGGGAAGAGATTGGCACATTCTTCCTGCTTCAGGTTCATGTAGACAATGCATTGTTGGTGAGGAGAATCAAATTCAACAAACATGATAGGATGGTATTTATAGGACCTCTGAATATATCGATGCTGATTATTAGCTGGTGCTAGCATATGCTGTTTATGAGATGGCTCTGATTTAAAGAACAGAGCCTCGATAATCAGATTAGTGGCCATTTTCTGGTCAAATTCATCGCATGTGAGTGCCTTCTTTAGTTTCCTGCAGCTCAAGTGTGGGAATCGAACGATGTCTTGTGTGAGTAAAGAATTCAAAACTCTTTTCCTCTCTTCTCCATTTGGGTAATGTGATTTTGCCCATTTAAGTAGGAAATCATAAACTGCATCCTCGTTCAATACCACTAGATGGTCATTGGAAAGGATTGCTTTCATCCCCATTAGTGGAAGCTGCATAATTTCATCATGGAACCTGGGAATTTTAAGACAATTAGTCAAATCAAAATATTTTACAAAGTTTTATAAAAAAAGATGAGATGATTCAATCAAATGACTCACCTGATCATGTCATTATAATGAGAAACGAGACACCTATTACAAGAGTCAATTAATGTCTTGAGCTCAGATTCCATTGATATGATGCAAGGAAGTTCGAAAAAGCGTAAGGCAGAATCTATTGTCATGGAGAAGTTACAAAGCAATTCACTACAGTGTCTGATACACGAAGCCACCCCAAACTTGTCGGCAATAATCAGCACTTTAACTATTTCATCAGATGTGGTGGAAGATAAATTCCTACCGTAGATGTAGCACAAAAGATCCATAAGAGAAGCCTCCTCTGTTTAGAGAAACCATGATTTTAATAAATTTATGCCAAGAACATTTATAATTAGCCCTAGAAAAAACAACCTAATATAATTTGTGCTAAGAACATAGAAATACACCAAGTGAGCAAACTCATAGAAACATCAAAGACTGCTATCAGGAAGAAGATGATAGATGACCTCATAACCATGCCATGAGCATTTATTAACCATAGGACAGAGAGTGGCGAAACCAGGATTTTTTTTAACAGGGGGCTATTTTTAAAACACTAAATAAAATTATTTCAAAAAATTAAATAAAAATATTTTTAATTCACGGAGCACCGAAGCCAGTATTTAATTGGACCTTATACTTTTTTTTGCTTATTCATCTATTGTCAAAATTAAATAAAATCTATCTATCTATTATCAAAATTAAATCAATGTTCTAAATTTCAATTATTATTTTTCAATCAAAGAATATTATATAAATATGGTCTATGATATTGTATATGATAATTTTAAAAATATTTATATATGATAATTTATATTGTACCTTATTTTTTTTTTTAAATACAAAATCAAGTGGCTATTGGGTTTATAATAACATACATAAAATATATTGGGCCTATACCTACCAATATATATAAGAAGTGTGTGTATTTTTTTTGGGGGGGGGAGGGTCTCAAGTCCCCCCTCCATAGTTTCGCCACTGGGACAGACCCCTGAGAGCTATCAGGGGTCCGCTTGGTAAGTCCCTTTACTAGTACAATAGTAAATACAATTTATAGTTTAACGATATATATTTAACGATATATATTGAAAGTATATTTAGGTCAATGGTTTAAGATAATCTATCATAGATTCATAATGATAGGTTTTGAGTTCAATCAACACAGTTGTCTATTTGTACATATTTTGGTAATAAATTTATATTAATAATAATTATATGCAAAATAATTTCACATTCGCATTTTTTTACACTTTATTATTTAAGACTTAAAAAGTTTATAAGTATTTTAATAAAGTGGTGAGTGGGTGTTTTAAAAAGAAAAAATTGAAAAGGACATCAATAAGAAAGATAAAGAGCAAACACTTGAGAAAGTTTGAAAAATATCAACGAGCTGAAGTTAAACACAACTAAATCGAGATCGACAATCAAGTTTGAGATTAAAAAACGTTCCTTTTTATTCGTCAACTGTATTTTTTTCGATTTATGATTTTTGTAAGAGGTGCAATTAAATCCTGGATCCGCCAATGCAAAACAATGATAAGACTTGGCGGCACATCAATGGGTATCCTTGCATTTTAGCCTTTAAAAGCATTTGTGATTTGATTAGAGAAAAACACTTAGTAGATAGATATGCTAAGAAGCTAAATACATGTGCAAATGGTGTTTACAAGTTCTCAATGTGTTTTTTTTATAAACAGTCAATCTCATAACTCTCATGGTGCTTGTGGAGAAATAGATAGGAAGAAACTAATGTTTTCATATAGCAGTGAGTCAGTCACCAATAGCAATATGAAAAAAATAACGCTAATAGCTGATGTGCTAATCTCAGTTAAGAAATTATTATTTAGTACCAGTCAGTAGTTGGCTGATTGCTAGTTCCCAACAGCTAGTCTATAAATTTTAGTTTCCCAAAGGTTGGAAAAAAGATAGAATGATGTGATGAAAAAAAATATAAAACCGATTCCTTAAAAAACTGGTTAACTAAAAATAATCAATTAATCATAGACTGATAAGTATTTCTAAAAAAACAGTTAAACAATAACGACAATTATTAATTTTAACCAAAAAAAAAACAATTATATCCATAAAAACGATTAATTAACAACAATGAATGATTGATGATGACATTCAATCAATCGTAGAAAAAAACCAGTTACCTGATTGGAGAATCTGAAGAGTGGCTTGTCGCTGCCCTGATTCTTGCATACCATTTGTGAATAGCTACAGAAAAGAAAAGAGAGAGAAAATACTCCATTAATTAACCTCGATTGGATTGTCTAGTATCTATCATCGAGATTACCTTATAGAAGAATGGACTCTTTGCAGCAAGTATTGCTGAAGTAACAAACAACGACTTCACTCTCAAAACAGTACGATTCCCCAACATCCACGGAACATCTGAATCACAAACGTCCTTAAATCTTAATCAATTCCCAAAACACGCCCAAACACAAAATCCAAGCCAAGAAAATCGAAAGAGAAGAAGAAGAAGAAAAAGACAAGACCTTCCTTCTCCTCGTCGGCGACAATCTCAATCCGTAGGATCCGATCAGAGAAATTGATGGAGTTAAAAGCGAACTCGAAGTTAGGAGTAACGCTTTTGTTATGGTTGGAATCGCCGGAACTCGATTCCTCCTCCTCCATCGCCTGAAAATCGCCCATGATCACCGACGGATGGATTTCACAGACGTCACTGAGTTGGATTTTTTTTTTTTAATAAACCCATGATTCAATAGATAAGCTAGTCAACGAACGAGTGGTAAAAATGTAAAATTAACAATAATAAAATTGATGTAAAACCTAAAATCTTTACATCCTGACCCTTCATTTTAATCGGTTAACTTTTTTTCTAAGCTCGTTTATTAAACGGGTCGAATCAACTTTTTTTATGTCATCAAATTAAGAAAGGTTATAATCTTATAATAATACGAAATTGAAAATTTTAAAGGTTAAATTATGCAAAAAGTAAATTTTTTTTTTTTATAGAAAGATTACCGGAGATAACAAACAACGTGCCAACGGCCAGTCACCGGATCATATTCCGGCGGAAACGAAACAAGTAAGGTGATAACTAACATCGAAGATCGACTCAAATTTACATAGAAACTGTTAATACGAAAGGAAGAAGAAAAAAGAGAGATAGAGCTCCCTTCACTCCAGGCAAGGGAAGGAGAAGACATATATGTACCTCCTCCAGTTCCTCGACTGGGATGAAAAGAGCTCCTTCTCCGTCGATCGTCTACCTTAACCAAACTCCGACATCAATGCTCATTCTCGATCAGCTGAAGGAAGAAGATGATAGTGGTAAAACTGATAACTGATGGTGGTAAGTGAGAAATCAGATAATGACTGTCTATGACTATGTACAGATTCCTTTCTATTTTCTGTATATTGGAATTTGCAGGTAAGATGGAGCTCACTGTCCATTTGTGGATGTATGAAAGTGATCTAACCTCTAACTTTTTCAACAGTAATTAATGAATGTGATGAGGGAATATTACAAGTTAATTAAAACACAATTAATGAAAATAATTGAATAAACCAGTATAATCTTCTTCTTAATTACTTCTTCTCCTTCATCGATCTGCTTCAGCTGCCTGAAGTGTCAAATCCCTTAGCAGCTTTAAGACAACTATGGGAGGGAAAGAATCTGTTAAATTTCATATATATTTCCTTAATAAGTCCAGATTCAAAGCATGAGCTTCTTTTGAGCATCTGTTAATTTGCAAATACATTACATATCTGCAGGTTCAATCACTGAAATGACTTGTCTCATCCAAATTTCAAATCTTGCAATAGTCAATCAAGTACCCACTTGCATGCTCATATCTAGCTATATAAAGACCAACTTTGCAAAGCTTCTTCTAGCTTCCCCTCCTCCACTGCTCACCGGAGATGGTAGCTAGTATAGGTTAAGTTGAGACGTGATGGATTAAGTGAGCTTCCTTCTGTCCACATATACACATATAGATGACCATAAGGTTGCATTGGCAGCAAACTCATTCACCGATTTACTGAGCAAAGTGTAATGGAGCTAGCTTGGTAAATGAGTGAAATGAAGCTGGAGATGTTGTGGATTTCAGGTTGTCTTGCCTGGACTGAACTCTGAAGTGTGCTCCTTTGTTCTTTTGCCACTTGACACTTGTATCTATTTCATATTCTCATGTCTTTGTCATGTGTTTTCAGAGACAGCCGGAAGTTGTTTCAGTTTAGCAACTGTTAATGCCGGAACAGCATGGAAATTGGAGATTGGAGCTTGTTGGGTGATTGCTGGAAGTTTGTTTAAAAGTGCTAATTATATTCTTTCCAAAATCTAGAAAAAAAATCTCAAACCCTAATCTTGATATGAATGTAAAATTACAGTAGAAAATAGATTGAAATGAATTGAAATAAATAAAGCAACTACATATCTCCTTTCAATTTTTATTGTTCAAAATGAAACCGCCCTAATCTTGTGGAAGGAATATCTCATTCAAATTTTCCAAAAGGATACAGTATAGACACTATATCCCACCCAATCGATCTCAGCCGTTGATTTAACCTTCTACTGGTCCATCATCGCGTGCAGATTCGGATCCGACGGACTCAGACCAACTTTCCTCCCAAACCAGCCTTTATTCATTTCTCGACGATCGCCACTGCCGGATTCTTTCGACCAAGGCGACGACGAAGAACTGCCTCCGACGAAATTCTCCTTCTCATCATCACTGTCCTTCATACCTCCCCACGTTTCTTTCCACGAAGGCAACCGCGAAAAGGAGGCCCTCGATCCTGTTCTTCGTCGCCAGACTTTCGGGTCTTCATTCTCTCCACCCACCACTGCAGCTCCACTCCTCTCCAACTCTTCCTGCGCCGCCGTAGATACCTGCCGGAGAGAAAGAAGCATCGACCCGATATTCAGAATCCCCTGAAGCCTCCCCGACGGACGTCGAATGCCGACTGCGGAAAATGACGGGATCCCAAGAATGCCCTCCGGACCGTTTCCCATCAGAAGTCTCTGGTTTCCGACGAGGAAACTGACGGAGCCCTGGAGGGAATCGATGAGGTACCCAGTTGCGTATATCTCGATGTGGACGGCGGATGATGAGTAAGAGGAGAGGAAAGATGTCGATACTTTAAAAACGAACTTGTCATTCCACGTTGGATTCTCGCCGCCGGCGTGATCGACGTGTGTCCGTAGTTTAACGGATGGGTGAACCCATACCACGGCATAGGCGTGTGGTTTCTTGACGTCTTGCGCGGATATCAGTGTGATCTCCAGAAATTGGGCATCGGAAGGTTGCAGTTTTAGTCGAAGCGCCATTCAGTTCCACAAGAACCACCGTTGAAGAAAAGGACGAACGGAACGAGGCTAGATTCTGAAATAGATTTTATTTTTCAATCTCGATAATGGAGGGTAGAATAGTCAAACACTAAATAAATAAATAAATAATTATTCAACTGGAATAAGTGAAAACTTTTGATCTTGGCCGTCTAAATCAGATAATGAGGTCCAATAAAAATTATTATCTCATGAAGAATATTTTTCATCTAACATATGCCTCTTTGTAATTGTAATTAATTAACTCCAATGATACCCATGACCCACTGAAATGGCTCAACAGGAGCATCAACGGACCAGGCCCATCGGGTGTCAAACGAGCCGAGGCGAGCTTTTGCTTATAGAGTCATACTCGGGTTCGGTTCGTTAAGTAGTTATCCAGGTTCGGCTCGAGCTCGTCGAGCCTGGTTTGGTCAAGCTCGGACTCGGCTCGTTTTAAGAATTACTAGGCTCGGGTTCGAAGCTCGCGAGTTCGGACTCGAACTTAACCTGTAGGTTAAAATAAATAATTTGTAGACATGGAGGATTGAACCTGTAACCTTTCATATACTAAACAAACATTTTACTATGTTACATCTTTATTCTCTCTAAATATAATATTTTTTTATAGCCTTACCGAACCCACTGAGCTTAACGAGCTTTAGCTTCAGGCTCGGGCTCGCGAGCCTGAGCTTAATGAACCGTGCATGAGCCGAACTTTATTTGACACCATAAGTACTGATGATACTCTCGTCCTGTTGGAACGGCCCAGAGACATCCTCAGGTTCGTTCAATTCAATCCTGGCCTAACTCAAGAGGTAAAGGAAGGTCGAAAAATACTAACCTTTTAAAATGAGAGAGGGGAAGTTACATACGACACTTGTACTATACTAGAGAGTGACAGAATCTTAATCGGATCGTGTAAACTCATTTTCGACTATAAACTATCAAAAATAATGAAAAGAAAATAATATTTTCATCATAAATCACACATGAAATATTAAATTTTAAGATCTCTCTTAAATCTTTTTACTAGAACTTAACCCTGAATTTACAATCAATTAATTTAAATTTTGAATACCACAAAATTAAAAAAATTGATGACTAAATTTCATGATGATATATTTAGTTGATGTTTTTTTAATAAGTTACGTAGAAAATAAGTAAATAAAAAATAATAAGTATACATTAAAACTCGAACCATGGACATTCAATCATGGATCAGTTGATCTTATCATGGATGGTTGCAAACTTCTGATTGATGCTCACACACGTAACACTCTGATATCAAATGAGGTTTCTCTCTGGTCTCAACTCCTTTCTCTTGAAGAACATGAGGTATTTATACTTCGACTGGATCCTTCCTTGTTTATGGGGTCATCCCGGCCCAAGGACTTTCGACCCGATGTGTCATGGTCCGTATTACGGGTCATGGTGCCAAAAACCATTTCTTTGCAAGTCACTTCCACCTCAACGTTCTTCAAACCAAGCCAAATCAAGTCAAGTCAGCAAGTGTTGGCTTCTAACACCTATATTATTAACCGTTCATTGTGACTACAAAAATAAACAGATAAATTCAAAAATTAAATCAACAAATGTTCATCTCTGATTGATATTAGAACGGCACAAGATAAATCACATACGTTGAAATTAAATTATAATGAAAATTAAATAAAAATTATTATTGTAATCAGTTGATTAGTGAGATATCTCTCATCTCACCTTTAATTGTTGATCCAACGATTGGGTTATATAAGTTGACCCTGGAAAACGTTATTGAAATTAAAATATATTATATTAAATAAGCTTAAGGAACAATTTACAATTATATTAAATATTTAAATTAATTAAGTCATTAGACAATAGACACATTCTAATTAACTTCTTAATCAAACCCAATGAACTTAGCCCACGAGAAGATCCAGCTCTTACGAGCAACGGGGGTCATCGTCGGACTTGGCTCGACAGCCGGCGAACAAAGATAGGATTTGTGCTCCGACACGGTCTTCGGACAGAGGAAGAAGTTTCTCGATCCCAACTCAATAAGCTTGTCGTCGGGATGAAGGCCTGAATTAATAATATTACTGTTATATATAACACAAGATACGATTGTCGTGAATAATTAATAAAACTTTTGAAATTAATCGGTGCGGCGGCGGACAGCGATGGTGGTACTCACTCTGAAAACTGTACTGGGAGTAGTGGAGGTTGTAGAAGGACGGATCAATCGATGACGGAGGAAGGAGAGGCTTTCTTCCTTCCTTGATGTATTGCCGTAAAGATGCAGAGATCAGATCCTCTACTTTCCACTCCGTTGATGCCATCACTTGCACCGCCCACATACTACTCCGCAAAGTCACGTTTACCGGAACCTTCGCCGGAAGCCGTGATTTCGATGCTGTTGTTGAAGACGACGACGACGATAACTTGGAATTGCGGAGAAGTTCAGGGTGTGTTTTGGGTCTTCTTATCATCGTCTGTCTGTACTCCTCTGAAGTCGACGACGTCAGTGGGATTCTCCCATGGAACGAAGCTGACTTCGGAACCACTCCTCTCGTTTTATACGACGGCGACATGGACCGAGAATTGTTGTTGACTTTTCTTCCCGTCCGTCGGTCCGTCACTCTGTCACTGACTGCTCCAGTCGAAACAAATCGATCAAGGCGGCGGGATTGAACAAATAAATTTATAAAGATAACAATTTTGTCATATCGTGACAGAATTATTAGAGAGATAAAATACAGAGAATTGGCCGGTAGCCTGCCATTATCGACGACAATTCGTGCGATTAAAACAATCCAATATATCCAATCAACTCCGTCATCGTCGACTCGTCGTGCACGCATTTATTGCAAAAATCCCGACGTCAACCGTATAAGATATGCTATTCACACCAGAGACCTCCGACCATGTGCTCATATGCTGTTATATGCGGTGCATGTGCTATCTATGTCTATGTGCGATGAGATTAAAATGGTGCCATCTATCTATCTATCTACATGATTCATACACAATGATATTGGGTAGAAAATAGAAATTATTGATTCACCTTCCGCAACATGCCCGTCTGAAGATTCTGGGCATCAATCACTCATGATATCTATATATATACCTAACCTAAAACACAACATAATTACATCAAACCAAAGGTAAACAACACATTGGAAGGATGCCAGGATGGTAAGAATGAAAGCTGATTCTAATCTAATCTATCATCTTTAAGAAAAATAGAAAGAACACAAACAAGAAAGAAAAGAAAGAAAGAAAGAGTGAATAAAATAAAATAAGGAAATTGATCTGATGATGAGGTGCTTGAGTAGAGAATCAATCAATCATCCATTCATTGGTTTCATCCATCCGGCTATCGAAAATTGATTTTTGCATGAATGATGGATGATTGAATGAATGGCTCTGGTGTGGTTTCTTCTTTTAAAACGAACCACTAATCTAATCCTGAAACGACGAAATTAATTCCGGATTAAGATGTTTTTTAAAGGAAGATGAATGAAGAATAGAAAAAGATGAACTGCTCAAGTAAGGAAATTACCGCATTATCGTTTCGTCGTTTCTTCATTCTCGAATTATCTTATTTGTACATTTTACATGCACGATAATACCAACAGCACCACCATCTGGTTGCGGCAAATATCTCGTTCCTTTGTACATCCATTCGTCCCTCACTAAGCAATAAAAATCTTCAAATGGTTCTCCACATAACGCACATATGCATTGTGTCTCATCAGCAAGAACCATTGGATCATCGTCGTCACATTTATCCAAGTTCGTGTCTGTTGTCTGTGCTGAATCAATATTCAGGTTGGAATGTCTTTCGACACTTTCAGGAGTAGAATCGATCGATTTTAAATACCATTTCCGATGGCGCTGATTTAATTCTGACGACTTTGAATCATGCCAATCCAAATGGTCTCTAAGCTTATTGTTAAGTTGGAATCTTAAACCACATATTTTGCACTGATGCTTCAAGTCATCAAATAGACTACTGATAACAATAGGATTAAAGGACCGAAGGACTTCTGATTTGAACTCAACACCGATTAAATCTTTGGGACTAATTGCTTCATCCTGCAACAAGGCAGTTTCTTTCGCTTCGGAACATTCAAGCAAAGATAACTCATTGGAAGAAGATGGATTGCAACTGGAAACAGGTATTGATGTAGCATGCTCAGAGGCACTGTTAGAAAGTTGAGTAGTTGGATTGAGCTGATTAGGCTTCTGAACCCCAGTTTGGTCCTGCGGTTCTACTTTTGAAGAAATCAGACCCTTTGCAACTAATGAGCTTAAAAGGCTAGAAAGCGGGTTACCGTTCTCCTCAGCTGTGTCAGTGGCAGATGATACCAAAGGAGGAGGACCAGGTGGCAATGGAAGAGTCTTGGCAGATTCTGTCGAAAGAAGAGATATCTTAACAGATGATACATCTGGTATTTGAGGTGGGCCAGGTGGCTGTAGATTGAGATGTTGGAATGTACTTGATGGATTTTTTGAAATAAGTCCACTCTTCATTATAGATGCCAGTAAGCTAGATGTACTGGATTCCCCTGAGCTTTCAATTTCAGGAGCATTTGAATTTGTTGATGCATACGGAATACCAGATTGCCTCTGAGATTCGATGGATATTTGTGGGTGCACTTCTACAGGTGTTTGGGAATGCAATAAGGTAGTTAAATTCCATGGTTCAATATATGGAGATGAAGATGCAGATATTTTATTGTCATCATGGGGACTCTGAGATAAAGCTTGTTGTAGAATCGATAAGCTATGCGATTGATGATGTGACTTTGAAGGAATAGAGGGGAAAGATTCTGCACTGATTTTTGACGATAGAACCTTATCTGATTCACCTAAAATCTCTGAAAGTTTTTTATCTGCTTGACTATAAGACTGGGATTCTTGAAAATCATGCATTTCAGAACCATGTGGTGGGGTATAACTTGTTGATAATCCACTGCTGGAATGAACCTGGTTCCCTTCTAACTGACTTGAAAACCTCGAACCGATTCTAGATTGACCAAACTCTGGCTCTTGATATGGTCTAGAAGACGAGCTTTGATGGCCTGAAAATGATCCTCTGATGGAAATAGGATCTGAAAAATCATTGCTATTGTTTCTCAAACGAGCATCATGTTGAGTTTGTGACTGAGGAAGATTTTCTACAAATCCCTGCATGGATGAAACAAAAAATGAGTATAGTTGAAGAATGTGTTTTTCTTTATAATAGAATGTTTCATAGGAAAAAGTGAAATACTATTAGTGATGTACTTAAATTTATCAGTTAGGATACCAGTTGGTTGTAATTTGTTAAATGTAAACAACGTAGTAGGTCATAACTCAACTCCATATATATTAATTGAATAAGCCATAGTGTTAAGGGGTTTCCAGATCTTTCCTCATTACCTACTTTCACATTAAATTCAGTTTACTTGTCGTAAAAAGAAAATCATTAGAAAGAAAGGTATTACCAGTTGTGGGTTTCGAATATCACTTAATTAAAAATGGACAAAAATTAAAAAACGTACCCTAAAATAAGGATTTCTTTCTTCTCCTCCAGAAATCATATTCACCTGATCATAATGTTCATTTCTGTTCCATTGAGTACCAATACATTTTTCTCTCCGTAGGCCTCTGCCTTTATCATCATCATCAGAAGCCCAGATACTACTTTTTACCGAGTCATTATTAAATTGCCCCGTCGATTTGGAGTTTTTATTATCCCACATATACTCTTCCTCCTCAGAATTTTTCCAGATTCCAGGTGTCACTTTATTTCTTTTATGTATGGCACTATGATTGCCAGGAAATTGTTGGTCAGAATCATGTGATCTGGGTGTTTTAAAATTTCCATGTACAAAAGCATCAGATTTATTCCGTTGATTGACAGGTAAATCCGGGTTTCTGTTTCCAATCTCATACCAAGAGTTGTCAAGTGCAGCCTTTTCTGTTACTGGCTTGCTATTTCTTCCCATTTTCAAGTCTGAAAACCGAGAACGATCAGAAACAAGCTTGTTGTTGTCCCCATAACTTAAACCTGAGCCCTTCTCAGAAGTATCATTTACTAATCCTCTGGTAGGACGGTGGATATTCTGCAATATTTATATCTAAATGAGATTAGATATGAAAAAAAGGTCACAAGAACCAAAAAAATTGCAAATTCTTTTTCTCAATGTTTGCAAATAACATGAGAAAACAATGAACCCGTAACTTAAAATAATAAACCTTGCCAATTAAATTTAAAATAAAACCTTTGCATGTAGGTCATTCCACTGCCTTGTGCTTCCAGCAACAGACGCTCTATCAATTCTCTCTATATCCATGTCGTCTATGTCACTTCTTGGTGCCTTTGACTTCATTACACGAACACATGCACAAATGCAATAATATTAAATAAATGTATAGAATTTCAATCTTATCGTAGTATTCTTTATTAACTAACTACATATTTTAAGGAATTAGAATTAAATTTTTGAATAACTATTTACCCGATTTGCATTCTGAAGGAGTTGCTTTGCATCTAAATATTTAGGATTAACATGAATGCTATGGGGTGGGCGTGCTGTTTGAGAATCAGTCCTTGATGTAGTGCCTCCAGCAGATGAACCATTTGAAACAGAAGAAAAGCCAAGCTCTTTTTCGATGTATTGAAGTGCAGATGAGGGGAAAACGCCTTTCCATGTTCCAAAAAGATGCCTCATTCCTGAATGTATTGGTGCATCAACCTGTTTATAAGCCTTACAGAATACCTGCAAAAAGAAATGCACCGCGATTCATGAATTACAGCACAATAAAACATATAACTTTGATAAGATTTACATATTTAAAAAAAAAATCATTTAAAAGATTTTATTATATATTTGTGAGAAAAAAGGCAAAAAAGATTTTGATTGTGAAATTTGACACACTCAGAATTGAGAATCTAACCTCTGGTAAACGAGAGGCGAAATGCTTTATGTAATCACTTCCAATATTCTTTACAATACTATCCAGTAGATACAGAGACGGCAACTTTTGATCACTTGGAACCTACAGTTAAACAACATCACATCAAAAAAATGCAGCATAATATTGTTTTAACCTTTAAAGAATCAGCATGTAATGGACCTGTAAGATCAAAAGAATAATTATTGTAAAGCAATAAATAGAACAACATAAAACACTGAAATCGATACAACAAAAACTACGCTCATCCAGTAGCATATATACATTAAGTTCGAACATAAGTAAACACTCATAAACCTAAATCAGTTAAAAGACTTAAACCACAAATTTTTAAAAAATGGTGATTGAAACACTAGAAAAAAAGGATTATTGTGTGCTGGTAATAAAATGTCATAGAAAAAAGATTGTAACTTTCTTATACTGATTTAATCGGATTACAAAATCCATCAACTTGATTTCTCAATAACATGACCGTTTTGGGTCATTTTATTTGCTGAGACGATTCACAATTTTAATCTACGACATGAACATATGCTGGAAAGGAAATATTAGTTAAACGCAATGGGAAAAAAACAAGATGTTTGGATGAATATTCAGTTTCAAAAAAATACTATTTGAAATTGCTTGATACTCACTAAAAGATACACCCAATTACGATGCGTGACATTGAACCTTTCGTAACAACTTAACAGTCCTGGGGATGCTGATTTTGAAAAGTATGAAAAAGGGTGGTGGTAATTTAGACCTGAAGGATATTGGCACAAATGGAGGCAGCGATGCCTTTGGAAGCTTCAAGATTTTCGCCAGCAATGATGGTCATGTTGGTAATTATAGGCTTTGAGTTGAAGGTCAATTCCGCAAGAGCAATCTTGTACTCCGAAATCAGTTCTTGCATCTGACGGAGCTGAAATGAAGACAGTCCACGATCTCTTTCTCGCGAAGTGTCCATCGACGCTGAAGTAGAAGAATCCCTCTCTTTAAAACCAGATACAGAAGTTGTTGTGTTTTTTCTCAACCTGGGGTCCGTAGTGGCACTGGGTCTGTTGGGAAAAGCTCGAGTTTTGACGGAAGCAGGAGGGGCACTACGCCTTTGTTGGTCTTCGTCGGACATCAATCTGGCCTTTTTAACTCCCGCAACTCCAGACTGCTGCCGAGATCTGCCACCACGAGAACTTTCCATTTCCATTTATCTACCTATCTATCTGTGAAACAACGAAATCCAATCCGCAAAATCTGCGTGAGTTCCCGATTCGTAATCATCACCATGTTCGCGCCACGGAACGAATTTCCGCCATGCACCGATACCTCGATAGATCGATCACCTGAGAAAGGAAAACCCTAAAAGAAGAACAAGAAGAAAAAAAGAGGGAGAAAGGGGTACGAAGAAACAGAAAATTAAAGAACCTTGCGTTTTCGATTATAATTATTCGATTAAATAAATAATAATAAAATTTAAGCTAAGTTCTGCTTAATGCAGGAGTAAAAACTAATAACTACTGACGATTTTCTTTTCTTCCATTCGGGCTAATGGTCTCGGATCGGATCGGATCGGATCAGGTGAACGGATTAGAATCGACCAATCATTGCAATGATCGTGGAAATCAAACATTGAAGTCAACCTAAGGGGTTTGTTCAATCTAAGTATCTAACATGGTATCTGATGAGGGTGGAACCTGATCAGTACTCGACGACGTTTCGAATAAGCGTCAGGCAGGGAACCCCACGGGAAAATCAGATCGAACTCCTCAGTTGCTCAAAGCTCTGCTTCCTATTTATAAGACTTGTTAAATGAATGATTGGTGTTTCCTATTTATAAAACTTTTTATGGAGGTAATCTGGTTATTTGGATCGTAACTGCTTAACTGTCCAGATCTGATTTCAAGTCGACTTTCTGAGATCGACTTTCAGATCTAGAAAAATCGAACTTCCTAAGAGTTGACTTGGAATCTTTCTAAACCTATATGAGTATCTTGATTCATCTTGGACTATCTAAATCTTTAATTGCTAGTATGTTGTGACCATGTTCGAGATATTGTATCATCAGTATTATTCACCGACAGTAATTCTAACCCTAACTGTTACTCAAATATCATGCAGAAGCCACTATAAAACTCATCAACTCTGATAACGGCAATATCGGAAAGTTCTTGAAATAAACATCGTGGACCATCAACATCCCTCGAGGTGACATGAAGTTAATGTCGGTTGATGGAACCACATACCGCATGTTGATGGAACCACATACCGCATGTTGCCTTCCAGTTAAATCTCAAGCAACATCTTCTTCAAAGACCTTTCCGATGCAGTGCCTTATCTGAAGGGCAGCTGCTCCACCGCCGTGTGGATCAGGGGTAAAGGGATGTAAACCTGCACGAAACTCTCAGTAAGAGGAGTCGTGGGAGGAACACGCAGTTCCAAAGTACGAAGAATAAAAAAACACATTCGACAAGGTCCTTGGCAAGCGAAGATTAATAAAAAAACAGTCTGGATGAGCTCCCCCCGGAGCATCTTCATCCTTGGGTATAGCTAGGGAAATATCTAGGGAAGCTCCCAAATATCCTCTCCCCTTCCTCATCTTTAGGACCGAGAGAGATTATTTTCGGTACCCCCTCGGCTTCTGCTCGATCTTCTTTATTCTCCTTTTTTTTTGAGTTAAAACTATCTGATAATATATAAATTTCAAATAAAAAAAGGTGTGATAACATGCGATCCGCCCCACACCCTTCTCCGTGTTGATTCAGCGAAGTGATTTTACGACTGTTTAAGCTTTCATCCTCCTCTACATCTGTGGGGTTATATTCCTCTTGTTCCTTATCCTCCGGCAAAGAAGTGAGCAGCAGTTCATGAGTAAAGAATAAAAAATAATTGTAATTGACCAAAGTCAACAAGAATGACATTTTTTATCATTTATTTATTTGTCATTGGTCAAAGTCAAAATTATTTTGTTTTTATATTTGGGAAATCGATTTGGTTACTTTGAGTGGAAACCCTAATAATCTTCCTCTCATTCCGATGGGGAAGAAAGATTCCGACGAAACAAGTCTGGTAAGCGTTACACTGTGATTTCTTCTAATCTTGGTACTCCGATGATCCATCATCCACGCATAACGTATTTTTGACAGGTAGTTTACCGATCTCAAATCGAGTTTCCGGTGGTTCCTCTTTCGGGGAACCCCTTTTTCACATGCATCGTTACAAAATCCAATATCAAATCGCCATTCCAACTGGTAATCCCACGGAGTTTCCAGGACTATCTTCCGCCGACAACGGTGCCGACTACTCTTTTCTGCAGGAACGGGATCTGGGAACTTAACTATTTTGGCGACAAGGGACGATTGAAACGGTTTGATCAGGGTTGGAAAACCTTTGCCTTGGAAAACGATCTCAAGATCGGGGACGCATGCGTGTTTGAGTTGCTTCAATCCGGGGAGGATTTGTTGATCTTCGCCGTGCAGATTCTGGATGGGACTGTTCCTATTTTTTCGATTGTTGTTGATGAGTAATGCTGCATTAATCTACTACTACTACTACTACGGCTGCTTTCTAAATGTTTGGTTTAATGGCGGAGCATTTTATTGTATCAAATAATACAACATTTTTCCGTTTGATCAAACGGTGAGTTTTTATTATTACCTGAATCCATTCTCCGATCATCAAACCACTCTGGCACCGACACGATCGAGTTCGGTTATGGTTGCAGTGGATTTTAATCTACCTTCTTCCCAAAATGCCTTCACGATTGCGTCGGCGACTTTCTTTCCTGTCTCAGCATCGCCTACTATGGCAACTGCCGTTGGTCCTGCGCCGCTGATGGTGCATCCATAAGCACCTGAATCTAGTGCAGCCCTCTTCGCACCTGCCATTCCTGGAATCAGAGCTGCTCTTTTCGGTTCTACGATCACGTCTGACGAAAGTGCCGAACCGATAATCTTCAGATCTCCCATCATCACTGCTGCCACCATGGCGCTTGCTTGGCTGGAGTTGTGGATGTGGTTTTTCATACTCACCTCCGCCGGTAATACGGCCCGCATCTTCTTAGTTGGTGCTTCGAAATCCGGACTCACCAGTACGAACAACAGATCTGTTTGTTGGGGAAAGGAAAGTTTCATCATCTGAAAAGGATCGTAGCTTCGGATCAGAACGAACCCGCCCATGATCGCCGGTCCCACGTTGTCGGCGTGATATCCACTCACCTTGGCCTCTGATTCCAGACAGGCCAGAACAAGATCTTCCTTTTTAAGAGGCGATCCAAAAATACCGTTCACGGCAACCGCCGCTGCGGCGGCACTCGCAGCACTTGATCCAAGACCACTCCCTAACGGAAGACCTTTGCTCAGCTCCAGAGACAGACCGACGGACCTGATCTTCAGCATCTTCATCACCTCGATCCCGGCGATCCCGGCGCAATTCCATAGAGGATTGTTGGTAAGCTTGGAGACACCAACATCGCCTGTGATAGACGAGATGGATAATGTGCCGGGTTTGACAGATGGGTCTATTGTAACGGTCACGTAGTCTCCGAGACCATCGACGGCACAACCTAGGAAGTCGAAACCGGGGCCGAGGTTGGCGACGGTGGCAGGGGCAAAGGATCTGACCGTGTTGGTGACTGGTTTAGGGTCTAGGGTTTGAGTTTTGATGGATGTAAAGCCTACGGAGGTTGCTTGCTCGGAGATGCAAACTATAATAGAGTTGGATCGATTTTTTCCATGGTCTCGTCGGAGTTTTTGACGGAGGGAAAAAGCAGAGGTAGAGGAGGAAATGGGGTGGAACGTGATCGCCGCCGCCATTGATGCTCGGAGCTTGGAAAAAAAATGGCAAAATATACGGAGAATATAGATTTTCAATTCATTCGATTGACACCGTTCGATCTCAATCGTACCGTCAGATGATTTTTTCTTTATATATATTTTTAATTATTATTCCTCTCTCACCCGTTAAGTCACTAACCCTATGTGGGCCATTTGGCTAATGGCTATGTTCTTATCGGGTATCGGCCTATTATGTTATTGTTTTTTTCTTTCTTTATCAAACATTCAAACACTTCCAAACTTGGATTTCGGGTCCACAAGATGGATTTTTCTTGATCCGAATATTTTTATTTCAATTTTTAACGTTTTTATGTCATTTGATATAATCTATGATTTATTATGTAGCTCTAATATATTAAATAATTCTGTAAATATATGCAATGATTTAACCTATAGTTGTGTTGGCATTTTAAAATGTTAGAATTGATTATGTTTAATTTTCTAATCATGTACTAATTATTTATACTTGACTATCCAACCACCATTATTTATACTGCGTGAGCTTCGGATGAGATATTAATTTAGATCATTCATCTTTAATAAATTAAGGTATAAACTCAAGTTAGTAAGACTTGGTTAGTTCTAACTAATCTTTAACCAAGTTAGTAAGACTTGGTTTACGAGTCAGTTTGATTGGTTCAACACAACCAAATACGCTATTTGAAGATTTTATAGACATGATTGTTAGAGACGACAAGTTTCTTATCCAGCAGAATATTAAGCATGAAGTACAAATATCAAGTGCCGACTACTTTTGTTGCCACTTACAAGATACATTAGGATAAGAGAGGTTTTGAAAATTGTGATAAAAAGAGCTCTGAAAATAACAAGAATAGATGGCGAAATTCTACTTCCAAATCAAAGGAACAGATTATATGTCAGTTATGTGATACACCAGAACATTCTGCAAAGACTTGCAGAAAGAAGATTAGAGCATCAGTTGTTGTTGGTGATAGCTTTGATGGATCTGAGGGTAGTTGACTCTTAGATTCAGACACTTCAAACCATATGACTCCTGAGATCGAGAATATCTCTGACATACAAGAGTATTCAAGCAAGAAATTAATTACAATAAGAAATGGTTTAGAATTTAAAATCTCACATATATACACTGTATTAATTAAAACTAAAAATTGTAGTGGTATTTCTTACAAAAATACTTTATGCGTTTCTAATTTGAAAATGAACTTGTTATCTATTCAATCCATGTTAAAAGATTAGTTTTATTTTAAAAGACAATGATTTTAGTGACAGCAAAGAGGATTCTCAAATACATCATACACTTAATCATGGTCTTAAATTCACTAAAAACTCAAACATGAGTAAAATACAAGGTTACTGCATGTGATGCTGATTTTGCTGGTGACACAGAAATCAGAAAATCAACCACACGGTTATATCTATATATTGGTTAAAATTTATGCACTTGGTCGTGAAAGAAACAATCGACAGTTTCCAGATCAAGTGCACGCTGAAGCTGAATATAGGATTCTAGCTACTTTGGCTACTGAAGTTAGATGGTCAACTTTCATTTGTAGAGATTTAGGACAAACAATAACTGATATACCTCTAATTTTCGGTAACAGTTCAACCATTTTCATGGCTTATAATCCAGTAATTAAACGAAGATCAAAACACATTGAAACACAAAAGGGAATTTATTTTACAAAAGCATGTTCAAATCAAAAACTTATGCTCCTTTCAACGTTTAGCTGATTTGTTTACAAAAACAGTTACTAATGATATTTTTATAAAACTCGGAAGGAAACTCAAAATGAGTTTAATAGATTTAAATAAGAAAATACCATTTTCATCTTAGGTTGTATTTAAGCTTGTCAATTCATGTAACATAACACAACAGGAACACAGTTGCGACTAATTTTTTTATTGATATGAACACGACACGATCGAATCCGTGCAGTCAATACAACCCGAAATGAAATTCGTGTCAACACGATACGCCACTGTTATTTTATTAATAATAATTGATAATGTAGAGAAAAGGAGGTAAACACAAACACCCTCATATATATTATTGACACAAGTAGTAAACATTTTTCATAATTCATTTATTTAACAAGAACATACATAAAACCATAAAACAACCGATAAAGAAAACTTGAAATAAAACACAATTGACAAAGCCCAAACAAAACATTTATATGAATCAATATTTGTAGTCCTTGACATGTAGACTTTCGGCCGATGCACCGGAAACAACATCGACATTTAAACTTCCTAGTGTTGCTTGGGAGTTGGCTTTGGCTCTGGTGAGGAAAGCAGACTGAGCTGCTCCTAAATTCTCCTCTTTGCCAGACCATGCTTTCAAGGTGCTTTGCTGGAGAGCTCGACCGAATGAGAAAGACAGTGTCCACGGTTTCTTACCTTTCAACTGATTCATGGCGTTCAGATTTACTGTGGCTTCTGCCTCGCTTTGTCCTCCTGACAAGAACATGATTCCCGGCACAGCTGCAGGGACGGTCCTCTGGAGCGCAACAACGGTTTGTTTGGCAACCATCTCAGGTGAGACCTTGGGTGACTCAGAACCTGGCGTCACCATGTTAGGCTTGAGGAGTGAACCTTCCAAGAGTACATGGTGGTCGTTGAGAGCCTTGTAGACTGCAGCAAGGACCGTCTCGGTCGTTCTAGCGCATGTAAAGATGTCATGAGATCCATCTACGATGATCTCTGGCTCCACGATAGGGACCAGACCGTTCTCCTGACAGATTATGGCGTAGCGTGCAAGTCCGTTTGCATTTTCATTTATTGCAAGCTCAGATGGCTCGGTGTCTCCGATCTTCAGCACTGCACGCCACTTGGCAAAACGAGCTCCAGCAGCATAGTAATCCTTGCAACGCTTGGCAAGATCGTTGAGTCCTTGTGTTGTGGTCTCAGCGTTAGTTCCGGCAAGATTGACGGTACCTTTGTCGACCTTGATTCCAGGAATCACACCTCCGTCTTTGAGAACATCCACGAAAGGCTTCCCAGTGGAAGAGCTCTGGTAAAGAGTCTCTTCAAAAAGAATAACCCCACTAAGATATTGGAGAGCATCAGGTGTTGTGAAAAGAAGCTCACGGAGAGCACGACGATTGTCTTCTACATTTTCAACATTGATACTTGCAAGACGTTTGCCGATTGTGCCGGTTGACTCATCTGCGGCGAGAATACCCTTTCCAGGGGTGCTGATATATGCAGCGGTAGCAATAAGCTCATCTGAATACTTTCCACAATAGGCCGACATATTTTGACTTTTAATTGTTATTTTTTTCTTCTGATTTTGTTACAATGTTCAATCACACATTGTCCTTTAATTTATATGTAGCAATAACACGCACCATCTTTATTTTTATTTATGGTTAATTCAATAAAATTGGATTGAGTCATATAACATGCGTGCTACTTGTTTAATAAATTATTCATTATAGAAAATAGAATTTCTATACATCATGGTGAAAGAAATGCGCATGATCGATAATAATATATATAACCAGTGGCAAATCCAGAATTTTTTTTTTCAAAAGTCTAATTTTAAATCATTTAACAAAATTCAAAAAGTTAATTGTTGTGAGAGAATTGTCTCAAGATGAACAACTTGCGAGATTGTTAAAGTTGAACCATATGATCTTGTTGGGTTTTTATAAAATTTTCTATCAGATCAAATCTACCGATAAAGATTCAAAGGTTCTTATATAAAAGTGCTTTGTAATACTCTGAGCTAACAAACTTACACGTAAAAGCTTGCGAAGTTCTGAAGAGTTACCTAAGGTACGATGTAAAGACTTGGGTTCGTAAGCGTTATTGTATCCAAAAAAACTTACACAAGGTCTTATCAATACTTTAAGGCTAGTAATCTCTATGTTTATCGAAATTAGTTTAGCCCTGGTTTGAGAGAACCTGTATAAAATCTATTGTGTTAGTTTTTTTATTTTATTTTACTATTTTATAGATGAATAAAAATAACAGTTAATAGCTTAAAATCGATTAATAAATAATTTGGCCATCGCCTGCGCTAAACCCAATCACATAGCCATCGCCTGCCATAACCACCACAGTGAGCATTGATATCCTATTCCTCCATCTTCATACAATCGGGGTAGGATCGCGGCAGAGGCCGATAAAAGACGGTTGGTACTCGGACACCGGTTGTACTGACCACATCACACCCGACAACGGTAGATGGATTCTCCAAACAAAATAGTTGATGGATCTTTAATTTTTATTTCTCAGACCGTTTTTTCAACATATTTTTGCAATAATAATTCTCTTAAACTAAACAATATTCTTGTGGCTCCTATAGATAATCCAATTAGATCGAGTATGTTTTGATGATAATTCTGTTGTTATTAAGGACAATTAAAGCATCTAATTATACGTTGATCACTAGAGGCATGATCAAGAACGATCTTTACTACTTCGAACTACAGGATCTTCCATCTGTGAATCTAGCTGAAAAGCCTCTGTGAATCTCTGACCTTTGGTTACGGGAATTTTCATACTGTTAAAAAATGATTGAATTATTTGAGTTGTCTGTATCAGGTTACAAATTCAATAAATGTGAACCTTGCTTAATTGGTAAAATACATATGAATAGTTATAAAAATCGAGTTCAAAAATCATCGATCAACACCTCTTGAATAATTAGTTTACGCAGATGTATAGGTACCGACCCCGATGCTATCAGAAAATGGGGATATATATATACTTTATAAACTTTGTTGATGACTTCTCCAGATACGTACAACTAGATTTTTCCAATTTCGGCAAAATCATCTATCAAAGATATATTTGTACAATTTAAAAAATTAGTCAAAAATCAATGTAATCACAAGATAAATCTTGAAGTTTAGTACATATGTTTGAGCTCTGGAAGTTTAGTACATATTGAAAAAATTTGTAGTAGTAGTAAATGTAATATGAAAGATTTATCCACTAAGAAAGATGCACACTTATTTAGAGTTGACGACGAATGTGGAAAAGACGAGGCAACACGTCGAACAACTGCATCATGAGGATGATCGAGGTGATCGAAGATGCCACCGATCCAACGAGACCCTCTCCATTAGGTGAATATGAGGATATAGATCGATTATTAGACAATCGATATAGACTTCCATCATGGATTCCTTTTTTTTAAGCAATATCATGGATTCCTTGGAGAAACCAAGTGTGAGTGACCTCTTGTCATTAACAACAAAGTTAAAAGGGTGAAAAATAAAATAGTAGTTGTTATCAAGAGAAAATTTATGAAACGAAAAGCAATGACTTGGAAATTGTAGGGATCGATGTGCATGTAGTAGATTTTTTTAAATAAAAGATTTAGAATTTGAGTTTGAGGATTTAATGATACTGGTGCCAAGATATATAGTGGATCAGTTGAGAAGACACATCAGTGACATCACCCCAAGTAAACTGACTTAGACCCACGATTTGGCTCTACTTGATTGAAATTATTCAAATTATGGCTAAAATGATTGTGGCCCATGTGTCGGGTACCATATATCATCACTACTTGATTCCCATTGTAATTGCTCTGTTGTCCTTGACTTTAACCACTGCCGCCATAAACAAATCCAAGACCGGTGCAACGACCATGTATGCCGACAGAGTTGTCGGTGGAGATGCAGACGACGATGACCGGATAGAGGTTGTATCCGGCCTAGAGTTTGTATGGACACTTTAGGGATCGAGAATAGTCATGAGACCCACAAATCGGGCATGGATTTTTTCGACGACCACCACCTTTCCCTACCGGAGTAAAAGCTCCTCCACATCCTATCGAAACGAAGCCTCCATGTGACCTCCTCCGTTGCCACCATTCTTGGAACGTCCATCGGAAAATATATACAGATTGGGTAGTTTGCTTCTGATGGTTGTGCTGCAACTGGTGAAGCTAGATCTATTATCTATTGTTTTTTTGTGGTTCGATCACTAGGATTTTGTTACACACGAGAGCATGCACTACATAGTTCGACGAAAGGCATGGGTTCAATTCACCTCCACGGTCAGCAAGTGTCGAGATTGTAACAACCCCAAAAATCGTTAAGGACCTTTGAGGATTACATGATTAGAGGATTACAAATAATAATAGTCATAAATAACAGACTACTTAACCTTTGAAAAATGGCCTGCACGTTTCGCACGATTAGATAATTTAATTTTAAAAAAATTCAACAACTTAATCTCTGAAAATTGACTTGCATGATTATGTGTTTTTAATATGGAAATCATCTAGCTAGCTAGTAATCTTCAAAAATAAAAATGGTTTGCATGGTTAGACGATTTTAATTAAGAACTATTGTGATCGATCTTCTATGAGAAATTAGATCACCTAAATAAGGTAATACTGAATCCAAAAATATAAATCTCTGAAAATTATTTGTATGTTTAGGCCGGGTGAGTTTTAATTAAAATCACTAAATAAATATCTTAAAATTGTTTGACTTGTTTAGGGAAATTTTTAAATAGAATTAGTAAATAAATATATGAGAATTAGCATACATGTTTAATTTAGGGTTACTTTGGCTAAACTCAGTAAATCGATCTTCATAATTATTTGTAGGTTTCGGTGTGTAACATGCAATTAGGGTTTTCATGTATTTGACTTGTATATCCTTTCGTATTTAATTGATTAAAAACTTTATTTTTGTAAAATAGTAAGAAATGAAATATGAAATATATCAAATTGTCATGGTAATTGATGATCGACCTAGGGATCAAGAGTCAGGTTGACCCTTGGGTTACGAGTTGCGTCGGGTTAGAAACCAAGTGAAGCATAATTAAGAGTGCTTTGGGCTCTAATCCTGACCTAAGTTAAGCGAGTAGGTGAGGATGAGACCTAGCTAGGTTGAAACAAGAATTCTTCAAGGGGCCGGGCTCTTGATCGATTCACCTTAGAGTACATTCTGGGTTCGCACTGACTTGGCTAGTAAGATTGGATCAAATGGACCAGGCCGAGATAGTCAACCTAGATCCACGATTGGGGTTCAGACCTCGTCGTGAAGGGGGTGAACCATACAGAGACCAATAGGTAAAGGATTAGCCAATATTTTCAAGGGAAATTTAATTTTCGACGAAAATGTGAGTATTTATATTGGTGGTGGATTTCCGTCAATAATATTATTTTTGAAGTGAATTTTGAAGTGAATCGTGAGGGAATGACTATCAGTACAAGGTGTCTTTTTGCCTTAACAAGTAAAAGACTTAGCTCATTGATGGTAAATCCAGATAAGATAATTAAATATATATGACCTCTTATAGACATGAAACATCCAGAGAACTCATTGTAAATTTAGGGAAATGTACTAAATGCACATTACTTAAGACGCGACCCTCAACTGTGGTATCTGGATTTCAGAGGTCGTTAATTTCTGCCGGATCAAAGTTGCATATATATGTTATGTCAATGGTACTAAAGGGGCTCGAAACGTTACCAGTGAGGAGAGTTTCGAGTGAGTCAGGGTGCATCAGTATTCAAAGCACACACCATCAATAAACTTTTGAAAAACTCTCATATTTGTTAAAAACATGACAATAAATAAAGAAAGAGCAAATTAAAACAAGAGAATGACATTAAAGTGATATATTATTGAAGATGAACAACCAATTATTGTTCTGGGCTTATTCTGGCTCCCTCATTCATGGCATGCATTCCATCGATCGATCGCCGACGGCCGGCCGTAGTCACACGATCCAATGCATCTTGTTTCAGATGTCTGAATTACGTATGTATTACTACTGTTAACCCTAAATTCAATAACTCAAGCACAGTTTCAGATTACCAGAATAAACGAACGGCCACGATGCAGCCACCTCAACTTATCAAATATATATATATATATATATATTATATTATATTATATTATTTTACACAAGGGTAAAGTAAAGTACGTAGTTAAGTCAACCGTCCATGTCCATCTCGTTCGAACCTTCATTCCATCTCCGGCGATCGTCGTCGACGTTATTAATAAGACGACGGGAGGAGATGACGATGTTGGTGGCTTTATCAAGAGCATCCATCAAAACCTTATTACGTGCATCGATCCAAGCTCTCTCTCTAGCACGATTCCTGCTCTCCAAATCTAACCTCGCAGATTCTTGCCTCCGCCATTGCTCTTCTCTTGAGATTCGTTCTCTCTCTTTGTTCTCAACTGCCTGGATCATCTTCTCCCATAGACTCTCCTGCATGTCCATGAATTTCTTCACTTGCTCATCGACGAAATCCTTCATCTTCTCCCTCCAACTTTCTCCTTTCCTTCTCCGACGTCGTTTCCGGTGAGAATGCTCGTCGGAGGAGGATCTAGAGGTGGACGTGGTGTACAATTCGGATGCCGAATTACTGGGTGGGAGAGGAGGTTCGGGTTCGAAAATATGATCGGCCTCGTCGGGTAGTGATAATAATGGTATTTGACCCTCTCCGGTGGTTGTTGTTGCTGCTGCTGCTGCGGTGGTTCTGGTTTGAGACGATCCGTATAGAGCGTCGAGTTGTTTGAAGAAACGATAATGCTTACCATCTTGTCTTCCTGCTCTACCTTCTTTGGTCTTCTTGTAATATTTGTACAAATTCTCCAGCTTCTCCCTGCACTTCTTCCCGCTCCTTTGGTATCCATGCTCCTCCGCCATCATCCTGCCATGGAAATCAGCATACCGGAGTAATCAAGTAATCATTATTTATATAGTACCTGGAGACTTCATCCCAAAGAGGAGCCTTGTGGGCAGATTCCTTAAACTTGGGATCTAACTGAGATCTGATTTCAAGAAGAGTGAGAGTCTCCTGTCTTGGCCACCTTCCCTGCGAATATCCACTCCCATTATCCTCGAAGAAAGCGCCGTACATAGCCTCCATGCTCCGGTGCTGCTGCTGCTGTTGCTCGGCCGGGATGCTGGTACTGGTCGTCGTCAATGTGGTGTTTTCCAGAGGATGATGTGGTGGGATTGAAGAAGAAGAAGCATTCATGTTTATGTTCATGTTCATGTTCATGTTCATGCTCATGTCCATCCCTCCCATCATCACCATTCCATACGGCTCCGGCTGGTGGAGGTGGTGATGAGTCGGAGCCGGAGTTGGAGCCGGAGTGGGAGTCGGAGTCGGAGTCGGCATCATGAGTTGCCGGAGTTCGTTGAATCCATACCGAGTCTCTCCGATTTGGTCCATGAGGAGGAGCAAAGGAATGGATTGAAATACGAAAAAGAAGGAAAAGGGATAAAAAAGCAAAGAAATATGTCCATGTGGGGATGGATCATGGATGGATTACATCGATTTATGAACCGGAGTTTTGTAGGCAGCGGCCGGTGGGGGTGGGGGTCTACCTGCGACAAGAATGGCCGGGAACATAGGTGAGATATCTGACCCAATCATTCAATGACACGTGTACAGTACTCTGCCAGAAATGACGCATGTACAGTAAGTACTACCCTTGGCTCTCTCCTCTCCGTTCGTCGTCATCCTCGTCGGCCAAAAGCTAAAACAATAACCCATCATTTTTTTAATCAAAAAAAAAAAATTCATACATATGTCATGGCATGCATGCATGCAAAATCTCTGATCCCTGCTACAGTCTTCCTGTGTTTGTCGATCTAATTGGACCTCTCTAAACCCTAATTAGGTCATATATATATATATATAACACAGTGATAATTGAGTGAGTGAGTGAGTCAGGAGACAGACGGAGCAGAAATAGCAGCAGTAGCAGCTGAAAGCCCGTGTTGGTTTGAATTATTAGTTGCAGGTGATCAATCGGAAGGAGGTGCTACACGTTATTCAATTTTGCAAGAAAAGCGTGGGATGACGTCGCCGTCTTACATAGATTGGAGTACGTAGGCCACAGTCCACACATCACATCGATAAGACAACTGGGTTGCGTCTGCAAAGACAAACCCACCACCACCAGTCCACAAACGATCGATATTAATGCATGAGACGTCTATTTCATCCTCAAAACGGATGGACCACGTGATTTGCCGGCGATCAACGCCGGTGATTAAGGTTTCATGGTACCTGGTATGAGTACTTGCACAGTGGATTCGCAGGTAAGTACGTTACTGTCAAGGTGTGAAGAAGTAGACCAACAGGTATAGATATCGAGTACTACAGTACTGTTTGATTAATTTCTTCCTTTGCCGGAATTCTTTCCTCTCATCGTCATCTTTGATCTCTGCAATTAAATCATATTCTCCAAGTTTCTAATTGCACCGACGTTGGGATTGGGTACTGTTCGTCGATCGATCGGGACCCATTTTTCTTCTTCTTCTTTTCTTTTCTTTCTGGTTTCCAATTTTCCAATTATCAATAATGCAGATGTGATTGACATTCATTTTTATTCATATGTAAAATCTGGGGTGATAATATGAGTTGCAGACAAATATTTTCACTTATTCTGTAGTTTACTGCTTTCATTTTTTAAACTTTAACTTTATCTACTTGTTTTTAACTTCTTACATCAACCAACATCTACTTCCTTCTTCAGATCTCAAAAATGTAATTTTGTCATAATTTCTTCTTCTTCTTAATCACTGTCCGTTCTCGCCGGAGCTGGGCGATCATTGTAGCAGTTTCTCCCTGTATATACGGATTTTTTATTATTAATTTTTTTTTTATCTTTATGTTTGTCTTTATTATTAACTCACAATTTCCATAATCTAAATCGAGTCTGGAATCAGAGAAATAAATTTTTATATTTTAAACCTTAGATTTAGTTTATTCGGATCAGTCTCTCCGTCATCAAATAACTAAAATAATATACTTCACAAGACACTAATACATGTACGATCGATGCAAAATAATATACAACAAAAGACACTAACTCATTTACGACGAAAAATCGATTTAATGAACATAATTAATTTGACACATTAAAGTGCAACGCACATGATCGAGCTCGTTAAGGTGTTATCCAGGCTCAGTCTCGAGCTCGCCGAGCCTGGTTTGGCTGAGCTCGGGCTCGAAGCTTACGAGTTTGGGCTTCAATTTAATCTACAGGTTAAAAGAAATAATTTGGAGACATGGGGATCAAACCCATGACCTCTCGTATGTTAAGCAAACGTTTACCATCTATGCTACATTTTCATTTTTTCTAAATATAATATTTTTAAATTTTTCTATACGTCTTACCGAGTCCATCGAGCTTGAGCTTTAGGCTCGGACTCGAGCCGAGCTTTACTTGACACTATATATATTGAATCACAACGGAATTATAAATGGTATGATAATGTCTATGATATATATTATGAATATCCAAGACATGATTTAAACTATTTAAGATAAGAAATACAATCCAGATATTCGAGCAGAGATGATTCAAGCCAGATTGAAGATTCTCAGATGATTTGCAGAGAAGCAAAAGCTACAGGTATGATTTTTGAGATTGACAACCAGATAACGATGGACTCCAGGAAGAAGATGATCGTGATAAGAAATATGTTTAGATTTGTAAATCAAATTTTAACATATGAATTAAACATTGTGATTATTTATAATCATGTGTGTTATAATTGTGATATAATAATTATGATATAAATGAATAGTTTATTGATGGCGAAATTGCAAAATGATTTTAAGTTCTAACGGAAAAGATGGTCGTTTGATTAAACATGATTTTGTTGGTTGTTTTCTCTTCCTCCTCCCGCTCTTGCCACAGCCGTCGTAAATCGTTCTTCCTCTCTTCTACTGGCAACGGCGGACAGATAGTAAACAACACACAGAAACCCATGAACGAAGCACAAGATTCCTCCGACCGACATGAAATGATGGTGAGCGAACCCACAACTTGTCCGTGACTTTTTATTATTCATCACTCCGATCACAAGCAACGCAAACGCCACTGCGGCCACAATCCAAGAAAGAACAAAAGCTGCAGCACCCAACTGCCTGTTGGGCGATGACTTTTCAAGTTCATCTTTGGAACAAACACAGACACATCCACCGACCAAGTTGGCAATAGCATGGGACAAAGCTAACAGTGCGGCCGCCGCAAGGCTGAGCTTGTATGCTTCGTGGCTTGGCTTTTTGCACTCAAATATGAACAATCTCACATGTTTTTCCTAAAACCATACATTAAGATATTATATTATCAAACTAAACCAAGTTTATATATATATATGTACGTCGATCGTACCTTATTCTGTGCAATCTCTGCTTGGATACCAAGTACACCTGCGACAATATCAATTACCACTATGATTACGCAGATGACCACCCCTTTTAGCCCTTTAGCTCCAGCTCCGGCCATTTATCTGGTTCTCCTTCTGCTTCTGATTGTGCTGATGTTCTTATATATAAAGATATATAATCGATAAAAACTGTGGTTTGCTTTTCCTTTTTTTTCTTCCAGTTGTTGATTCTGTGGTTTTATGTTTATAATAAGTTGAATGTCGGAAAGTGATGGCATCGAAAAGGAATCCAACGAGAAAAGTTGAGCTTTACAGGCTTTACCGGAGACCGGAGAGCGGATCGAGATTGATGGTAGCAGATTAAAGATATTCGAAGCTCTCTCACCAAGACTGTATAATTAATTGGATACAATAAACAGGACGCAAGACTGATGTGCGAATGTTATATGTGTCAAATTGATCATGTTCATTAAATTGATTTTGCGTCATACATGTATTAGTATCATGTGCAGTGTCACCTTAACCATTGAACAATTTGAGGATACAATAGTCGTTCTTCCCCTGGCTCCGAGAGGAGATTCTTCTACCTTACCTCCGGCCCATCGTGCCAACTTCTTCTTCCCTAGTCCGATTTCTTTCCGCCAGTAGCCGATCATCGGAATCTGCTATTACATAGTGTTAGTCTAGCTGCTGTCATTATTGGTATGAATTTCTATGAATGATGACTTTAACTAAACCCTAAAGAACTAAAGAATGAATACTGACTAATGACCAAATTATCTATTAAAAGAACTAAGGAAAAAACAAGCTACTGAATGAGTACTGATTAAAATACAAAGCAGAAAATTTTACATCTAACATTAAAAGATTCTACTTCTGTCCTTTTTTCAAGAACACACCAATCTTCCTCAGTACATTTACACTGCCGGATTTTTTCTTCGACGATTCCTCATCAGAGTCCGAAAAGAGAGACGGATTTATCAGCTTTTCAGCAATCGAATTATACTCTGATTCAAGAGAACCAGGTCTCTCAGTCGAATTCCAGTTATTCTCATTTATAAGAATTGCAGCCGCTGCTTCAGCTGCTTTCCTCCATTGCTCCGTCTGGATTTTCACCCTCCTCAGCTCAGCTTCAATATCCGACTTTGCCGCCTGAGAAGCCTCTAGATGCTCCGTCATTCTAGCAGCCCTTCTGCTAGTCTTATCCGACTCTTCAGTCACAATTCCAACTCTAGCCAAAGCATCCTGTTCAGATTCAATTGCTTTGCTCCTTTCTGTTTCCTTCTTCTCCACCTCAACCTTCAGAAGATCCTTCTCCTCCTTAACATTCTGCAGTTCCCTTTCCTTATCCACGAGCTTTCTTTTTAGTTCTGCAGCTTCAAATCCTCCTCTTTCTTTATCTTCTTTGATCGGCGATACCGGCATTAATTGGACCTTTATCTTATCAGCTTCCTCCAAAGCCATCTTGATCTGCATCGCACGGTTAATCCGCTCTTCCTGTCTCCTAGCTTCAGCAACCTCAGAATTTTCTTCCAAACGATCGCTGCCTCCCTTTAGTCTCCAAACAGTTTCTTCAAGCGAGCTGACCTGAGCTTTAGATCCAGCTAATTCCATCGATACCAAGTTATAGGATTCTAGAGCTTTGAAAAAATCGCAGCGAAGTTTGTCGATAGTAGCATTGGCCACCTCAAGCTGCATCAGAGTAGCATCTGAGTTAGTTTCTTCGATCTTGGCCATCAAAGTTGCAATCTGCTTATTAGCATCTTCCAGTTCCTGTTTAGATTGCTTCGCCTGCAACTCGGATGAAGCTAGTTGTTCTTTTGCGTTCTTGAGATCCTCCTGTAGACGACCAATCCGAGATTCCAACTCGTTGAGTCTACTCGGCCGTTTCCTCTGGCAACAAAAAAGGCACAATGAACAAAGAAAATAAGAAACACCAACGTTGGTAATGGTAACAGTTGGATTACAATGTCATCCATCCATACCTCTGATGCGGGACTCCGAGGAGACCTGCGGTCGAAGCCATTGGGACTCTTTTTCGTAGGAGTCTTGATATTCATAGAGGTAGCCGAATTGGAAAGGGATGTACGTGCTGACGTCGTTGGAGTAGAAGTGCGTTTGGGAAATTCTGGGGAGGTACTCTTACTCATGCTGCGGAGAAAATAAAAAAAACAGGGTTTAAGGTTTTGAAATTGGAACAGAATTGCAAGCAAGATCCAAAACCCACCTTTTTTTTAGTGTCTGCATTCTGATTCTCTGTCACTCCTGAATGAAATTGTTGTATCAAAATAGTAAAAAGAAATAAGAATAACCATAAAAAAATGAGCTAGCATGTCACATGGAGTCAAACAAACATATACATCTTCAAAGAAAAGAAAAAAGAGAAACAGCAACAAATGATAATGCTAATCTGTAAAAAAAATAACATGTAAAGTTTTCCATCACAAAGTCATATCCACAAATCAGAAAATGTTCTGGACACAAAAAAACAAGAAAAATCCAGAAAAAAATGGAAATCACAAAATAAAACTGGTTTCCCTTATAAATTCATGCGAATTAATTTAAATTGTTTACTGTTGTTATTACTAGTTAGTAAATTGATTTTGTTTTCTTCAACTAATGAGTATAGATCCAGGTTTTTTTCAGTCCCCAGTCCTCACAAATCTGTGATGGTTAGTAGTGCACGATAAAGCTGATCTGATACTGCTAGTTACTAAATATTTGAAATTGCATATAGAACATCAGAATAATTATTCATTCTTACATACTTCACATGTATTCGTGACAAAACCATGATAATCATTCATTATTAATTTACTCACAGACACAATCTATCTTCCATGTAAATCCACAAATTGACCCAAAAAATTAAAGTTTGAGTATTATCAAAATTTGCAAGAACCTAGAATGTATGAAAAAAGTTAACAGTATAAGACCTGTTAAACTATATTATTAATCATTTAGTCATATAAGAGTAATTAGTAATAGTTAGTTAACAACCATTGGTCGATCTAATGATCTCTAATAGACAATTAGCTACTATATAATATTAACTATAAATATCAAGAGAGTCTGTAATCAAATCACTGAGTCGAATTTACTTTGAATAACATCATTTTATAGAGCAGAGCTTTTTTGACAATACTAACCTGACAATTACCTCTTCAATGTTGAGCTCAATCAAGCAGTATAAGCGCAATCTAAACGAAATAAAGATATTCAAAATCAAAACAGGCACGGATCTGTCGACCATATAAGCATATATTAATGAAACTTGCCAAGTGAAAAATATGCAATCATTGTTTAAACTAAAAAAAGGGTAAAAATGGAATTCAGTTGACACCAAAAAAAGGGTATAAAAAAAAGCAAGAAAATTTCTGAAAATTTTGTTACTGATTTAAGAAAGCATATACTAAATCCAGCATAAACAAGAGAAGGGTCTATAAAAATCGAAGAAGAAGCACAATGATCAAACAAGAACAAGAAAAACACCTCCAACTTCATAGTAGTGGTGAATCAGTGGAACTTCAGTGGTGACTGAAGATCTAAAGGCTTGGACTTTGAAGTTGAGAATCGTGAAATGTGGGAAACGATTTTGAGAGATGGAAGAAAGAAAGAAATTTGGGGGTTTGAGGATTTGAGAGGGTTTGAGTTAGCATGGTGAAAAATAAAAATTATAGTAAAAGTATTTATAATTCTTTAATTACAATAAAAGAAAAATTTAAAGTTTTTTTTTGCAAATAACCCAAGTGACATGCTCACATGCATGTGATATTATGATTAAGTGTCGATTACCGTATACGTGCATTTCATGCAGGCATTTACACAAACATGTGTGATACTGCTGATGCTGTTTATGTGTATATAAATTTGGCCGGACGGACTTAGCTTCACTCACCAGTCACCACTCAAACATGGCTAAAACTAGCTTATCCCTCCTCCATCTCCGACCAGCTATCTTCTGTACTGCTCTCCTCCTCCTCCTCCTCTCCCCCTACGGAGCAACCAGCAGCAGCCTTCATGACCGGCGACACCGACGTGGGTCAGGCCACAACCAAGAAGAATGCAACATCGAGAGGTTGAAATCGCAGAGACCATCCATGAGGATTGAGTCTGAGGCTGGAGTCTCGGAGATATGGGACGAGACTGAGCAGCAATTTGAATGCGCCGGAGTGTCTCCCGAACGTCACACAATCCAACCAAACGGCCTTATCCTTCCATCGTACTCCAACTATCCAACCCTCAACTACATCATCCAAGGCCAGGGCGTCGGTGGCGTTGTCATTTCCGGTTGCCCGGAGACTTTCCAATCATTCCGTCAGGGAGATAAGCACCAGACCATCCAGGAACTCCGTCAGGGAGACATCGTCGCGATCCCGGCCGGAGTATCCTCTTGGATATACAACACCGGCAATACACCGCTGGTTCTTGTTTCCATTTCTGACATCAGTAGCCACAACAACCAACTCGACCAGACTCCAAGGGTAATTACGTAATTATCTAATTAAATAGTTCATTATCGAATTTAAATAAATCCATTGCATGCATGCATGTCTAATGTCTAGGTTTTCTTCCTCGCCGGAAGCATCCCGGAAGAGAGAACCTCAACCAGGCAATCTCGGGAAAGTAGGAGAAGATCTGATCGTCGGACGTCCTCCGACAACATCGATAACATCTTCAGTGGTTTCGACACCGAGATCCTTTCCGAGGCATTCGGCGTGGACAAGGAGACGGCGAGGAAGTTGAAGAGCACCGATCGGAGAAGAGGGTTCATCATCAAGGTCGACAACTTGCAGGTGACAAAGCCGACGAGCGAGGAAGAAAGCAGTAGAAGGAGAGAGAGTTCGAGATCGAATGGGATGGAGGAGTTGATGTGCAACATGCACCTTGTTCATCACATCGACAACCCAAGACGTTCTGCCGACGTGTACAATCGTGAAGCTGGTTATTTATCCGATATCACCCAAAGAGATCTACCAATTCTGTACCGGATCGACCTCGCCGCCACTCGTGGCCATCTCCGTCGCGATGCAATTTTCGCACCTCACTGGCATATGAACTCGCACTCTATTATCTACGTGATCCGCGGCAGTGCACGGATGCAGATCGTCAACAACAATGGAGAGTCGGTCCACGACGATAGAGTAAAAGAGGGCGAGTTCATCGTCGTGCCACAGAGTTTCGTGGTGATGATTAAAGCTATGGAGAATGACTTCGATTGGGTAGCTTTCAAAACCACCGGAAGTCCGATTATGAGCTCTCTCGTCGGAAAGACTTCGATCCTCCGTGGCCTCCCCGAAGATGTACTGAGAAACTCTTACGGGATTTCGAGGGAGGAAGCGAGAAGGCTGAAGTACGGTAGGGAAGAGGAGACCATGTTGGTGCGACCATCTTCAACTTCCACGTCATCTGCATGAAATATCGAGTCAAACGACTGTCTTCGTGTCATCGACTTTAATAAATAAATAAATAAATAAAATGGCATCATTTGACACCACTTCATGAGTTAAATAAATTAATGATTTTCTCGTTTATTTTCTATTTTTACTTTGGAAAATGAACGAGATCTGCCTATTAGGACCCCCATGTCAGTCTTCTTACGCTTTTTAATCTGGAGTTGAAGATAGGGTTAGAGTTACTTTTCACCTCAGTGACTTCTTAGGGCTACATCTTATTTGTTTTTTTTTTATGTTTGGAATTTCTTCCCGACTGTTGAGGGAATAAGGGATCCTAGCGGCCAGACCGCTAGTAACTTAAAAAAAAAGGTACCGACGGCCTAGTCGTCAGCTCATTTCTTATTTATGAGGGAAAATTATGTCGGCGGACTAGTGTAGCCTACCGGCGGCCTGACCGCTGATCCTATCTACCGCCGGTCAGGCCTCCAGGAGAGAGCCGCCAAAACTACGCTGTTTTTTTGTAGTGTCTACTAATTAGAAATTGAGCTAAGCATTGAACATTATCTACTAAAGATTTAGTTAATATTCTAGTTACACTTTGGTTAAACTTGATGTGTTTATATTTCTTTTAAATACACCTGTTAAATATCTTTACAAGGTTAATGAAATTACATTTTAATTTTGGATTTCAATTAAGTTTTAAGTTGTTTAATATGGTATCAGTTTATTGTTGTTCAACTTAATTAATCTTCCCCTTCTTGAAAAGAGAGAGAAAAAAGAGCGATCTTGCGATCTCAGTTCTTGGCGATTTGTTCTTGCGATCTCGTCGTTTCCAGTTCTCACCGATCTTGCCGTTTCCAGTTCGCCGTCTGCAGCTTTTGCGATTTCTCGATTCTAGGGCTAACTTGATTTCTCAGGTTGTTTTCAGGGACCTAACTCTACTCACTTAGTTTTGCACAAGACACCATAAATGACATTTACATCTTTATAAATGTTTAACCTATGCTTTTTTTTCTACATTTGTTCCGGACCTAAGAGTTATTGGTGTTGAGTAAGGTTCTTATATGATTTCCCATACTCTGAAGGATTTAGAGGAAGAAACATATTTTGTTTTTTCAGAAATCATACCTGGTCCCATCGAATATATATATAGAGAGTTTATTTATAGTTAGACTTTCATCTTTAATTTTATCCATAGTTCTGAAAGCAGGTGTTACTCTGACTTTTCAGGTACTTGATTCTGATATCACTTATTTAATCGTGATCCTATAAGGCTATATAGGGAGTCGTAACAATTTTTCGTGTTTTTCAAACTAATGCGCAGAAGCTAAATATCTTAAAAATAACAGTTAGCTAGGATAATTATGAATAAGTGTATGTATAACAACCTTAAATTCCAAGAGGGATGTTATTGCAGTTTAATTGCCCACATGAAAATAACTGGGTACGGGGATGGGGAATGTGATCCCCTCGCGCCTTGTCCCTGTATCCTCTCACCCCTAATCTTACGCCTGATAATAGGAAGAGAGATTTGCGAAATATTTAATCTCTGTCTGAAAACAAGAAAAATGATCCTCTTTGTATTTAACCTTTGTATTGACCTGATAATAGGAAGAGAGATTTGCGAAATATTTAATCTCTGTCTGAAAACAAGAAAAATGATCCTCTTTGTATTTAACCTTTGTATTGACCTGATAATAGGAAGAGGCATCGAACTTATATAAGCTTATAATTATACTCGTTTGATATAGCAATTGATATAAAAGAAATCAACACGAAAGATTTATACTGGTTCACCCAATTCTTAAATTAGTTCAGTCCACTGCATGAGCGTGTAATTAATTCACTAACCCAAAAATATTGAAAACGCCTATATAAACTTTAGGATTAAAAGTTTACGAACCTTTCTGTAAGCTATAGGCTACCTCGCTTACGAACCACAAATCTATTACAGGTCGATTAATTAAATCTTAGAGTATTTTAGAAACTCTTAAAATTTTGTTCATTACCGTGTTCTGATGATCTCTTGTTATTCTTCTTCCTTGAAAATGTATGGTTTTTCTATTTCTTGAAAACTTCCACAATCCAAGATAAACAAATCCACACACAAGAATATATATAATAGGGTGTTGATCCAGAAGAATTTTTATGCTTATTAGAATGTACCTTTTATATATATTATTGATATGAATTCACTATTAATACCACAGCTAGCATGTACCTATAGAATAATTTACTTTGATTCTCAGAAGAAGAATCAGGTGTCAAACTGCTGAAGCTGAACATCATTATCTCTTAAAGGAACATACTCCCACATGTACACATCAAGGTGATCCGATCGATAAACTCGACTTATCAATGTTCTCGTGATGATAGGATTTGCATATAAAGTAGAGCACAGTTTGTACAACTAAAGCCATCAGCCAAACCAACGTCAAGGCTGCTAAGATGATTGGTGCATACACCAGCCATGCCACAACCCAGGAATTAGTTGAATGGAGGACCACTACATTTATGAATAAAACTACTATGCAGGAACTCATCATTTGGGTGAGGAGATAGATTAAGGCAACGACCCACTCCTTCCCTCTTATCAGTTTCATGCTCTTCCGCGATGCTGCAATGCCATAGGTATCTTCAAGCACGGAGACAACACTGGAAAGATACCACACAATACTGATATAGAAGCTACACAGAATGTATAACAGAATGATGATAATTCCCAAAAAGGTAACAATTGGTCTGCCACCAAATTTAAAGAATATGATTATATAAAGGAAGAGCAAGAAGTAGATGATAGATATGTAGACAAAGAACACGAGACATTTCCAGAGAAAACTGGCCATCAAACGCTTGCATACTTTCGGCACCACCACAGTGATGATTTTCCTGTCCACAGTGAAATAAATTTTGAATGAATTTTTTGGTTGTAACATTCAAATAAAAAGTTACTTATTACTTATAATTTATATATTCAACAACCTATAAAAAAAAAACTAAGGTTCAATCCAATGCTATCCTTTTCTCACCATTCCACAATTCAATAAAACATAGCAAAATCTAGGGTTTAATTAATTGAACGATAATAAATTATCTAATTAATTAAGAAACAAATCATGTATTCATATTCATAGGCACGTAGCAATAAATTTGGGATAGAATTTACATGAGATTTTTAGTTTGTATTATTACCTAAAGGAAACATCTTTGGCAGTGTAAACACAAGCTACGGTATAAAAAACAGCAGACGTTGACAGAAGCGAGAAAATGAAAACGCTGAATAAAGAGACACCTTGAAAAAGAAGAAAATACATGAAAATTTTCTTTGAAAAACTTCGCGCCATAATCGTTTGTTCGGTGGTACTTCCATCGAATGTCATCCACATCACATCGGGTTCAATTTTGCTGAAGATGAGGTAGAAGATCTGGATTTGAGCGAGATAGAGAAAAGATAAAGGTAAAATCAACGAAACCGTGATCTTTGAGAACAATTCCCTACAAGATACGATCAAAAACGTTGAGTTCAAGATACGCTCAGCATAAGATGAGTTCAAAAACGTTCACCCTATCTGAGTCGTTGGATATTATGCAAAGTCATCTGAACCGTTCTTAAATTATATTATTTTTTAATATTTTGGTTGTACACATCCCCATACAGATTTGAGCACTATTGAGCTCATATTAGGTGAGCTTACTGAAATTTTATTCTATTTAAAAATTAAGTTAGCAATTGATATAAAAGAAATCAACACGAAAAATTTATATTGGTTCACCCAATTCTTAGACTAGTCCAGTCCACTGAGCATGTAATTCATTAACCCAAAAGTATTGAAAACGCCATTATAAACTTTAGAATTAGAAGTTTATAAACCTTTCTACTTTAGACTACCCTGCTTACGAACAACAAATCTATTACAGGTCGATTAGACCTTGCAGTATTTTAGGAACTCTTGAAATTTTGTTCATTACCATTATGATGATCTCAGCTTGTTATTTTACTTCTACAATCCAAAATAAACAAATCCACACATAAGAATATATATAATAGGTTGTTGATCGAGAAGAATTTTTATGCTTATTGGAATGAACCTTTTATATATATTATTGATATGAATTTACTATTAATACCACAGCTAGCATATTATGATCGAAAATATTGTCCTACTGCACATATATATATATAGGGAGCGAATCCAGTGCGCCGGACACTGTTTGCGCTATCTGTGCCAAACGTGTGCAGGGCGTTGGATTCGCTCTACCTGATTCAGTTTTGTTCCTAACCGTACGTACAATCGTGTCATAGATTGTTTTGTTTTTGTAGTACAGTAGCTTATGTGGATGTTATTTTTGTAATTTAATTAAAGTTGTACTACGTAGATGCATGTTAGGATATCATAGGTCTTTTAAATGTACTGGTTAATGTCATTATGAATAGGTATGAAAATCTTTGAATCGAATCCCCTTGCCTGTGTATGCCCTGTCGCCTGTCACATATTGAGCTCGATGTTCTTCGCCTTCGTTGTTCAAAGTCTATTAGTTTTTGTTTATGTTAGTGACCTAGGTTGTCTTCTGTGATAAATTTCGTTTTCCCATTTTGTTTTTCTTGTCTCGTCTTCCTCCCGTCATCTATTTCTTAAGAACTCATTAGGGTTTCATCGATTTCTGAAGACCAGTCGTCGGCCTTCACTAAGAACAGGTCAGTAAGTATATTTTTTTGTTATTGTACTACTAAAATGATTTATCTTCCCATTTAGTAGTACTATTGTAACATCCGTAACCCATTCTTGCCAAAATCCCTTTCGTTTTCTTGGTAGCAAGTTCAGATTCCCCAAAATGTCGATTCTCCATACTTTCTCAGTTGCATTAATAATTTGATACAAAGAATGCAGTAGGGTCATATTAATTCAGGACAAACTGTAAAAATTTAAAATACAGAGAAGATTAAAATAGAAGAGGCGAAGTTCAGAACAAACTGTAAAACCCATCGTATGTAAATCGATTCCTCTAGAATAAGTTCTTAACACTACTCTCTCCAAATTAAAGGATTGAAGAGATGGGTGTGAATTTTTATTATGTCTTTTATAAAAAGTAACTTTGGTTAGATCATTGTTGATTAATCGGACAGATATATGAACTAAACATAATTTGATACATGTAGTTAGGTGATGATCATACCTTTTTTTATACTATACGCCCACACTATCATAATTATGTCAATTTCATATAAAACTTTTGTTAGATCATACTCCAAGTTCATTAACATTTATGACATATGTTACAGAGTACAAAACTTTTGCAATGTTCATTTTTGCAGGACTACGCTTTATTTCATCAGGATCCAGTTAGTAGTTGTTGGTTTGTTGATTTTAATTTTTTCATAATATTGTCTTTACTTTTTGTACTATCTTCTTAATATGGGCGATCCCCAAACAATCCGTCATAGTCGATCCCCAAAAAATCCTTCAACTGACAACCACATTATAGGCTCTTCAGTTATTCATAAATCTGATGAAAATTTGGAGGTCGCTTCACTCTTTAAGAATCAGCCAGACCAAGGTCCATTCTCAAATGAAAAAACAGATATTCTGTCATCATCTATTTTGCAAACTAATCTAGAGTACATTAAGAAATCAGCCAAAAATGCTATACAGTCTAAGGTCGCCCCGACCGCAGTCGTTGCCCCTAGGCAAATTGTTAATGATCTAGAACTAGCTATTTGACCTTTCTTTTGGAAACTAGAATGCTACTATTAAGTGTTCTGAAAACCATACAATTTCCGAGAATGTAGAAGATGTCGATTGTGAAATAGTTAAATTTATACCTAGTTCGAATACCCCTAGTATCCTTCCTAAATCTGTTGTGTTACGAACACTACGATCGGGTAAAGTATTAATTTCAAATGATAGATCAATAGGAAATTCTCATCGAGTATCTAGGAGTGTCACTTTGTGTTCAACAACAAAAAACTTCGTCGGTCGGAAGATTGTTACCCATAAGGCTAGAATTGTAAGATCTCCTACAACGTCTTCCATTGTTTGTGTGGAAAGAGGTCATGGTTTGTATATTTTTTCTGATAGTTATTATTTTCTATATTGATGAAGTGAATAAATGAAATTACTATGGATGAATTCTGCAAACAGATATGGACAGTCCAAGGGATGATAACATGATTGTTGATGATTTGCCAGATGACATGCCTCTGAGTGCTTTCATCAGGAAGAAGAGGAGTAGGGTCGAGGATCCGAAAATAGATATTGATTTAGTTTTGTTGAAATCATATTTTGCATTACCTTAAATACTTCCTATATTATTAGTCTTAAAGAAGAAGAAGAGGCAAATTGAAGATTTTGATGACTTATTTGATAAACCGCAAGTTGAATTCCCTACCACATTCATAAAAGGGGTTGCAAATAGTAAGTTGCTTGTTAATTTCGTACGAAATCTGTAATGTTAATCATGTGTAGATATTGAATTTCTGCGACCGTAATATTTAGGTCATCAAATGCTTCAAAGTAGGTGTTGTTTCTTGGGATACATGAATACGTTCCCGTCGGTAAGAAGTCATCTCACGACAATTTTTTTTGATAAAATCAAAGCAACTGGATTCTCCCACTTTTTAAAGGAAGTGGACCTTGTCGGTCGTTACATTGGGGATGGTAGATTTGCGGTCAAAAACAAGGTAGCATCACCTTCAAAATCACCGTCACTGTCACTTTCATGGCCAACTAATTCTAAAGTTCTAAAGAAACTGTCTACATCAAAATTTACTTCTTCCAGATCACTGGTTTTTCAAAAATAAAATCAACCAAACCAAAATAGAAGAGGAAAATATCCAAGCATAAATGTAATAAAATCCAAAAGAACTAAATACAGAAGAAAAAAACTTTTCTTCGTTAGTTGTATTTTCATGTAAGTCGTATTTCCTTATGTAACTTTTCTTTGTTAGTAAACAAGTTGACAAACAGTGAGATAAGTTTTCATAGACACACAGTCTGATTTGGATGTTGGAAAGTGAGTCACATTATAGTCAAATGAATTCAATCCAATATATATAAGGTAATAAATATTAAATACTCACTACAGTTTTGTAATTAGCTGAATAGAAAATTTTGGATTAACAAGCATTTAGATAGTGAGATAAAAAATTGTCAAAGTGTACCTGTTTTGAGGGATCTCGGCACCTTCAAAGCTTGAAACCTTCTCATGGCCGATCTAAACGCATCTCCCATCCTTCTCTTTCTCCGTTTTCTTCTCCCACTTCTTCACGCTACAGGATTAGAGAATGGGGTTCCAGAGGGATGCAATAGGCCCCAGATGGCTTCAATGTTCTGTCAAGAATTATGATGTGGAGGCATGGCAGCTATCATGACTTTGAAGGATGTTAGTGGATATCCGTCTCAGATCAAACCTATCTCAGATCAGAATGAAATCTAAAGGGATAAAGAAAAAAAGTTAGAGTACCAAACCTGCAGTGAGTGAGCAATTAAAAAACTTTCCGTCGAGAGTTTCTGGTAAGAGGGAAAACGAGAACTTATTTGGGGCACTGTCTCCGTCGAGAGTTTGGGGATTTCCGTCGAGAGTGAAAGGAGGGTTTGGGGAGTTTTTTGTGGTGAAAGGAGGGTTGAGGGTTTGGGGATTTCCTTCGAGAGTGAGAATGAGATTTAATTACAAGGAGAGTTGAAACTTGAAAGAAGGGTTTGGGTGTTATTAAAAGGTTTTATTAATTTTAGGGATTGGGTTTTAGGGATAAACTTATTGATTTGGGTATTTTTATTCTAATTGATTTGGGTTTAGGTTAAATTAAGTCTAATTAATTGATTTTGGTCTTATTGATTTTTGAAAATATATTATTCAAACCCTATTTTTTATTACAAATATTTAATATAACCTTATAGTTTTTTAACATTAATTATATTAACATCCAAAAGTGCAAAAAAACCAATTTTATAAAATTAGGGAGATTTTCCATCATTTCTTATTGGTTCCACCCTTATTGATCCGTCATTTTTAGCAGTTTTCGTGTAGTGATTAAATATAATATAATCTAAATATGTAGTATTTTGTTTATTCTGGACTAACATATAATAGGAAGGAATTGGAAGACCTTTTACATATTTTACATCAGACTAAAGCTCACCATCAGTCTAGGATCAGCAAGGATAAAGCTTAAACAAAAAAATTAGTTATTTTATAAAAAAATGTTGTTGTAAAGAGAGTATTATAAATACATGTAATACATTTTACAAAAAGATAACAGGTGATTTTCTTTACAGTAAAATCAAACAAATTGCTACCTGCTTTCTTCCTCTTTCTTTCTATCTTGCGACAACAACCATCCGAACTTCCAATTAGCCTCATTCAGAGGTGAATTAGGAGCAAACTGCGTTTATAAGGTATCATCGGGTTCCTAATTGGGAACGCACGCTCGTGATCACTTTGTTCATCGTCTTCTCGTCAATTTCTGTTCATGGAGGGCGAGCGGGAGACTTCGGATTCGACGAAGAGAACCGGCGATCTGGCTATTCCCACATCTGTGAAGGTCAATAAACCGTTTGATCTGGAATCTGCCTTCACGACCAGGTCATCTCCTTATTATTTACATAGTAGTGATAATCCTAGTATAAAAATCGTGAATGAATTGTTTAAAGGTCAAGCAAATTACTCCACTTGGTCCAAGGACGTGTCATTGTTTCTTGTTACCAAACGGAAGCAGACTTTTATCAACGACAAAATCACCAAACCCTAGATGAGAATTCAGACAAATTCGAGTTATGGGAAACAGTTGATGGGGTGGTTTTTTCTTGGATAATCAATGGGTGTGAGCTGAATATCGCGGCATCAATTAGGTTTGCTAATAGTGCTGAGGAGGCTTGAAAAATACTCAAGGTTCGATATAACCAAGGTCAAGCTCCTTTGAGGTTTCAGATTGACCAACAACTTACCACTTGCCATCAAGATAACATGACAGTGAGTGATTATTATATTAAATTGAAGACCATATGGGATGGATTTAAATGATATTAGCAAAAAAAAAAATGCACTTGTGGTATTTGCAAGTGTGGAGCTATTCAAATTTGGGAAGAAGAACTTGAACAAGATAAGGTGGTCAAGTTCCTTCTTCGTTCAAATGAGGAATATATGAATGTTAGATGCCAAATTTTTTTTGGAGGAAAAGAGATTCCGTCAATGGATGAAGTATATTCTACTGTAATAACTGATGAGAAGCAAAGAGGTTGTAGTATGAAGAGATTTGTCTCAGAAACTACAATGGTAGATACTGCAATGTATGCTAAGAAAGCCTCTGGAATCAGAAGTGAACCATACAATTCTGAAAAATATAAATTCAGCAAGAAAAGAGTAAAGCTTAATTTGAATAACAGATGTGACCATTGTTGATTTTTCGGTCACACAAAAGATACTTGTTATCATTTAACAGGTTATCCAGAAAAAAAAGAAAGATTTTGAAGTCAAGTTCAAAAAACAAAAGCTAAATCAAGCTCGAGTTGCTCCTTCCACATCTGGTTCTCATTCCATATCTAATGAGGAATATAAAATTTTGAAGGATTTCTTCATCAAATTTTTTGGTTTGGAACTTATTTTAGTTAAATCAAATCTAAGTTGTTATACTGCTTCAAAATATTTTAATGAATGGATATGTGATACTGGTGCTTCCCAACACATGAGTGGGAACATCAGTTTTTTATAATCTAGTCTGTGTTAAGAGCTATACTATAATATTAATACCTTTTACATTTACAATAGCTATATAGTTAGTTACATATCTTTTGTTATAAATACTTTGATATATACATTTCTTTTGAGGTTAATGAAAGTAATTAGTTTGCACTAATTACAGAGTTGAGATATTGTGAGATGGTATTAGAGCCAGGTTGGTTGGTTACTCAAGAATTTAAACAACACAAGGATATAAATTACAGTTTAATCTAAAGTCCTGTAGTTAAATATCAACATTAAGGATAGTACTGTCTTTAACAAGTTCAAACTAAGACAACTTGATGTTAAAAACGCATTTTTGCAAGGTGATCTACTATAGATAGTCTATATCAAACAACCACAAGGTTTTGAGGATTTTTCAAAACCTAAATGTGTCTATAAACTAGACAAGGCCATCTATGGTTTAAAACAGGCCCCTAAGGCATGGTATTCAAGGTTAAGTAATTTCTTAATCTCAAATGAATTTGAAAACAGTTCTGCAAATTCATCGCTATTTGTTTACAATCAGGATAAAATTTTAATTTGGGTACTTGTCTATGTGGATGACTTAGTTATTACAGGAAATAACAGTGATGAAGTTGAAATTTTTATTCAACATCTTTGCAATAAGTTTAAATGTAGGGATTTAGGTATTCTTAATTTCTTTTTAGGCATTCAAGTCATTCACAAATTTGATGGATCTTTAGAAGTCAATCAGTCAAGATATATATGCCTTAGATATTTTAAGTAAAAATAATATGTTAAATTGTAAACCTTGTAAGACTCTGGTAGTACCAGGATCTAGGTTAAGTAAGGATGATCTCTTATAGAAAATGTTACAGAATTTAGAGGTCTAGTGGGGTCATTGCAATACTTGACTCAGACAAGGCCAGATCTTACTTACTTTATAAACCAAATAGCACAATTTGTACAAGAACCAAAAACTACACACCTAGTTGTCGCTAAAAGAATCTTAAGATATCTTAAAGGCACAGTTAATTACGGATTAAAATTTACAAATAATCCAAGTAAACACAGGATATGTAGTTACTGTGATGCTGACTTTGCTGGTGATCCAGACACCAGGAAGTCAACCTCAGGATTGTGTATATTCATGAATGGAAATCTAGTCACCTGGTCATCAAAGAAACAAAATAATGTTTCGAGATTCAGTACAGAAGCAGAATATAGAGCTCTTGCTTCACTAGCTGCTGAGGTTCAATGGATCTCATATATCAGCAGAGATTTACACTACTCAATCTCTAAACTAAACATTAAAGTAATTCATATATGTTCATCTAATCAAATTTCTGATATTTTTACTAAATCAGTTTCAAATGAGATTTTCTATAGTTTATGCAGAAAGTTAAACACGATCTTCATAACAAGATAGAGGTAAGTTAAAAATTATTAATATAATGGTTCTAATTGTTCTTCTTATTTATGATTATTGCAGATGAAGATTAAGGTCACAAATACCTTCACCAAGCGGATGGTGTTGGTACGTAGATTATATCAAAAGAATAATGCTTGCCACTGCTCAAGTAATGTAAATTGAAGAATATTGATGGATAGTTAGGTAAAAAAGTGGGGTTTTCCAGATTTTTTTAAAAAAGATGCAAAAGAATTGGAAGCACGCTGGTTTTTTCATCCATTCCATCTTGCCATACTACACTACATCACTCCTTCAAACAACACAATCTAAAAGAGTATAAAGATTGGGAGAGGGTGTTAAGAGCTATAATACAATATTAATACATTTTACATTTACAATAGATATATAGTTAGTTACATATATTTTGTTATAAATACTAAATTTGATATATATTTCTTTTGAAGTTAATGAAAGTAATTAGTTTGCACTAATTAAAGATATTGTGAGAGTCTGATGGGCCAGAGGTATCATCAATTACCATGGTTGGTGATTGATAACAATCACTATTTTAGATGGCGGATTTGGAAATCCGTTTTATTTTTTGTGGTGTGGGTTTATTTGTCAGTTTAGTAATTGAGTATGGGAAGCATATGCAATGTCTTTATGTAGATAGTTATTATACGTATATATATCATTGGTTTTAAACATTATAAACTGTAGCTAGCCGGCCACAATAATAGATATGGAAACCCAATAATGCACAAAAAACACCTATAATCATAGATCAACAACCATGTGCTAGCTTGAAATCTTTGCTATTGATCACAAAGACATAAAATCATCTTTGTCTATATATGCATCCAAACTCAAGAAACATGCATTTGCCTCAATCGATCATATGTTTTAATGAAAGATGAATAAATATTTTATGTCTAAGTTCGATGCGCATTTCAATCTAATCATACTTAATTAACCCAAATTGCATTGGCCATCTTCACAGATACCAAGGCGGCCGTGTAATTTCAAATTGAAATCACACCAAAATATACAGTATAGCACTGACAGATTACAAAATAATGCATGTCTCAACACACAGATTGGTTTAATTACTGTAGTAAGTAAGTACTGAATTACTAATTTTCTCTTCCATGATGGGTATGTACGATTTCTCTTGATATCTAAAGCTGCTTTACGTTTACCAAGGATAGATCTGTAAGATAGTGGTGGTGGTGGTGCCTTGTGGGGGTTGTCAGATTTTGTTGAATAGTATGATAGATTTTTTTGTTTAGAAAAGGTAGCAGCTATAGACATGCTTACTGCTGGATATTAATTCACAGGAAAAAAAGTTTGTGTCTTTGGTTCATAGGAAATCACCTGCATCTTCCTGTCTATCACCCATCAATCCATCATGGGAGGAGAAGGAGGAGGAGATACCAAGCACTTGGTTCTGGTCAAGTTTAAGGAAGATACAGTTGTGGAAGATCTTATGAATGACATGGGGAGTCTTGTTTCTGATTTGGACATCGTTAAGTCGTTTGAATGGTAAGTAGCTAGTAGTTTTCCTTTCTTTAATTCATCTTAATTGTCACAACTAATTATATGTGCTGTTTTTCTTCTTCTTTACCTGTTAATTAATTTTGAAAGGGGCGAAGATGTTGGAAGTATGGAGATGTTGAGACAAGGATTTACTCACGTATTTGTCTTAACTTTCAAGAATGAACAAGATTTCACTGCTTATTCCAACCACCCTAAACATGTAGAGTTTTCCGGCAAGTTTGCTGCCTCGATCGAGAAGGTTTTGTTGTTCCATTTTCCGGCAGTTTCAGTCAAGCTTCCACCTTCAGCTTAGACCTAGCTAGACTCCTTTCTCCTGCATTTACTTACTATTCTGATTGCTGTGTGGTGTGTGATTGTCTTTTAATTAAATCATTGTTCTTTGCTTAATTTGATGTTATGGAAAATGGAAATTGCAGTAGATTCCATTTTTGGGTATTGAATAAAAGTTGGTGTTTTTCTTTCAATCTCTCTCTCTTCTTCCAATGAACAATATCAAAATTATAAATTGCACCAAATTCAATTCAAGAATCCAATGTGGAAGGGAATGGTATCCTTTTTTTAATTAATTAAGATCTCAACTTCCCCAATTTGATCTAGCTAGCTCTTCTTAATTCACTTCTCATTAAAACTAAGAATATACTAAATACTGTGCAGTCTGACATATATGCATATGTATTCTACCTTGGATCCTAGAAATGGAGGTTGTGGAAGCTGATGATGAGGGACAAACTGATTGATGCAGAATAATTTAAACTAATTTGATGACAGGATCTTTCTTGAATGATGGATTTTATTTTTATTAATACAGAAGAGGTCCAGAAAAGAAGCAAATCTCCCACAGATTAGATGCTTTATGTAACATGATGAGATCGATCACAAAGATGAAATTAATTGTGAGATTTATGGAGGAAGATCACATGAAGAAGAAGAACTCAAAACATTCAAACCCTAGTCCAAGATGAAATTGTAGATCTATTCATTGTTATTGTTAGTGTTAATAGAAAATTCAATAGGCTGGCTATTCAACAAAAGTTGTTGGATAATGCAACGGCGAATCCCGAATCATATCATTATGGGGGCTCAAATTACAATACCTCACTTTGATTTAATAGTATACATACATCGTCGCGTGTCATCAAATCGTGTTCATTAATATTTAATATAATAGATAAAATGATATATTGCACAAGATACTAACACATTTACGATACAAAATAATATACTGTAAAATACATTAATACATGTACGACGTAAAATAGATCTAATTAACATGATTAATTTGACGTATTTTGACTTCGACACCTGATAATCTATATAATTTCATACATTTAAAGCTTTTCGTAGTATTTCATAGTATTAACAATATTGTTGCAATGTCTTGATTATGATTTGAGAAAAAGGAGTAGAAGAAAAGAATATTTGGACATAGAAAATATTTTAAAAAATCACAATCTGACCCTCCTACAATAAAAGAAAATTATGTATATATTAAAAATTATAAAACCTATACTTTTAAAGGTAAATTTTCAAAAATCACATTGGGACTTGAACCTCCACCCACTCTATATGAAATTACACGATTGACATGACTAATTTTTTCATTGGTAAGAAAATCTTTCTCAACACAAACGACATTATTTACACAAATCAATATTATAGGTTAAAAAAAACACCAACTACACTTCTATATTCCCAAAATGGCCATAGGAGTTAAAAACATCACATATACGTCCAAAGTGAGAATCCGAGGTCCCATGGTTCGTCTTCCCACTCAATTTCTTGTTTCATTTGCGGCGGCGCCACTACCAGTCCTTCCACCATGCTCCGCAACATACCCGGCATGTCAAAAAATTCCTCTTCGTCGACAAATCCTCCTCCAACCAAATCATCAGATTGCGACTCCACTTGCACCGGCTGTGGTTCTGCCGACGTCGAAGGAGGAGGAAACGGAGTTGATTTCGACTGCGTCATTACAACATCACTCGTTTTCTTCTTAATCTTTTTCTTCCTACTCCGGTTTAGAAGAGGAGGACGGAACATGGCGGCAGCATGAGTTGCGGCAGATCTTATATCGACGGCGGAGTTTGAAGACGCACGAGGCAAAATCAACAGAGAGTCTTTAAAGTTGAGCATAGCATATTTCCCTCGAAGCGCGATTGCGGCGACGTCATGAGCTCTAGCAGCCATTTCCGGCGTCTGATAAGTTCCGAGCCAAATGCGTGCTTTCTTCAATGGTTCTCGGATCTCACACACCCATTTCCCTCCATTCCGTTCCCGAACTCCGTGGAACACGGGGTGCCTGGTTTCCTTGAACTTCTTCCGTCCGGATTTCCTCTTTGAGGCGGAGAAGCAATGCTGATCTCCGAGTATCATTCGGTAGTCCCGTCAGGGATTGTGCTGTGTTTGGTGAGATAAGAAGAATTAAGAAGATCGGCGGATGGGTTTTGGTTTTTGTAGTGAGATGAACGCGAGGTCAACGACGATGGACACACGGCGAGATGTGGATTCCGACGAGCCACACACGTGACACGTGAACACGTGTTGTGTTCGAACTGGATAGACTTAGTTCTTTCACACTTAACAACCGTTATCTAAAACGTCTTGACTTTTTAGTGTTCTCACTATTTAATAATTAAATATATTTTTCAATTTTTATTTTTTAATATGTTTGATGTTTATTAAATAATTTCAAATATAATACAGGATACCAAACTTGGTCACATCACTAACAATCAGAAACTCAAGTCGATTTATGGAACGATCCTCAGGTCGACTTATGGACAGGTCCCAAGTCGACTTATGAGCAGGTCAATTTTGTTCAGGTCAGGTCGATTTCAAAAAGTCAAACTGAAAAAATCGATCTCAGAAAGTCGAACTGAAATCAGATTACAACTCTAATAATCAGATTACCATCATAATTTATTTTATAAATAAAGGGTTACTTTCCGTTATTAGAGAAGTTGAATTCCAGAGAAAAAATACGAGAAGAGCACCTGAAGAGTTCGAATTGATTTCCACGTAAAGTTTCTAGCTAAACGTTTGTTAGAAACATCATCGAACATTAATCGAGTTCTGATAAAGAAAGAAAACTTTATCACAACCAGTGAATCCATGATCAAGGTTGATTGATCTCATTTCATCCCTAGTTAAACAAGCTTGATTTTCCACATGAGCCCACCTCATTTATTAAGCAAATACCAAGCTAAATTTTTATCTCGACATGTTGAGTGGACTGGGCCGAGGTGAGTTTAAAGAAGTGAGAAGACTGTTGACAAAAGTATATCACTTTGATGTCCAACTGTTGATGCTTATCTGTTCTTAACGAGTTGGAGGAATTGGTGAGTCAATCTCACGTCTCCAATTAGAAATTGTTAAGATGAAGGAAGAGTAGCTGGTAACTGGTAAGTACCAAGAAAGCACATTTCATGTTCTCCAGCGACATTTGGTTAGGTATACCAACAACGAACTTAAAGACATTTGAACCCACATCCCTGAAAGCAAAGATGAACAAGTACCAGAGTAAATCTTATAAATAGAACAAGACTAGTGAGTTTGATCATAAGTTCATAACCCTATACGTGTGACTCATCATAGCTTCAAAAAAATAAAAATAGTCTCTTTTGTTGTCCATTGGCTGTTGAAGTCTCTTGGAGTAGGGCGAGGTACGTTTAAAGAGTAAAGAGTAGGTTTGGCAGAGAACCAGAGACAGGACACATCACATCAAACAACTCACAAACCAACAAAAGAAGAGACCCCAATGCTTGTGGGTTGTGTCTTTCTCTGTGTTGATGAGTGTTGACTACAGCACTCACCACAAAAATTGTTATTAAATGAGATATTTATAGATATCGCATCTTCGGATTAGACCCAATATCACATCTCGAAAAAATTAGAAACCAATAGCTTACCTGAAGGTAGTGCTAAATATATATTAATGGTGGAGGTAAAGAAAGGGCAGTCCCCCTCTCCCCCAACTGGCCATCTGTCTGTGAAACGGTGAAGGTGACAGACAGTCAGATAGAGAGAGACCCTTCCTCCTATTCTCATCCATCCAATATCCAATGCCCCCCCACCAAGCAATAACTGTTAGAGAAAAGGGAGAAGAATACCTTTTCATGGAGGACTTCCGGCAGCAGCAACAAAGATTCCACAACCAACAACTCTTCTCGTACTCAGACCACCATCATCATGACAACCCACCATTGTTTCCGCAACAACAACATCAACACGACAGCTTCAGCAATACCGCGGCTGCAGAGAGTTATCCACCAGACATTTCTGCTCCCTGTGGAGAAAGATTTCTCAGTATGTAGTTTTTTTTGTTCATTTCACTTACAGTTTCAGTTCAGTTCAGTTTTTAACTTTTTTTTGGTTTCATTCTCAACTGTGAAGGAGCAGGGGAATATTTCAGTGACGCACAATGGCAAGAACTGGAGTTGCAAGCTTTGATTTACAAATACATGCTTGCCGGCGCTTCTGTGCCAATGGAACTTATTCTACCCATCAAAACAAGCCTTCAAAAACTCACTACTACTGCTACTGCTACTACTAATGCTTCATCCTCCTGTTTTCCTTCCTACCATCATCAGACTCATCGTCAACTCCAAACCACCAGTAAGTAGCAATGGCAGTTTATTTTCTTATGGTTCTTCCTCTTCCTGCAATAAATAATATTAATTAGTTGCATGTGACTGCCATTAATGAGTTCAGAGAGTGAGTGAGAGATAGATAGATAAATGGTTGACAGTGTTGCAGGAGGTGAGTTACTTGGGTAGGTGCAACAATGACGTCGACCCTGAACCATGGAGATGCAGGAGGACAGATGGGAAGAAATGGAGATGCTCTAGAGAAGCTCAGCTAGGAAGGAAGTACTGTGAACGCCATGTTCACCGGAGTCGCGCTCGTTCAAGAAAGCTTGTGGAAACAATCCCAAAAACAGCCCCCAAAACAACACCATCACCTCCAACAGCAGTCGACTGTGGCGACGGGGGTGATCAAAATCATCAAAATCAAGTTCTGAAGCAATGGTCTTCGTCTATGAGAGGAGGTGGACCACTTGCAGAAGCTCTCCGGTCATCCCCATCCTCCTGCTCAACCACCACACTACTCAGAACAGCTCATTAATGCTTTTATTTCACTTTTATTTTTGCTTCAAAAAAACAAAACAACAAAAAAACTTGTCTGTGAATCTGGAATATTCTACTCTGGAGTCTAGATTAATTAGTTTGTTGGATATCATGAACAAGCATGAATGGGTCGATTAGTTCCAAAAATTTGCTTGCATTGCAGCCTTGTAACCCTATCCAATGAGATTTTCCTTTCTTCTTCACTTTACAGTCCAAACGTCTCATCTGGAAACACTCGACTACTCTTTCCATGCATTCTCTTTTCCCGGCGGAAACTCTTAGCACAACGTCGCCGGAGCTTGTTCTCATTCCGGTGTACATATACCAATATGCCAATGTTCTTTCCGTCACCCACCGGTGTATAAGTTTCGGAACGACGATGCATCTGCTCCTCCCTTTCGTCCAAAACTGTTTTTCAAAGAAATCGAAAACCGAATGGTTGGTTGTCGAAAATTCATTCCGTGGTGTTATATCGCCGCCTGTAATAGATTGCTGTTGTTGTTCAGCTTCTGTTAGCCACTCGTGGAATCTTTCGTGTATGTGAACTTTGAGAAGAGAATGGAGGTTATTGTCGTGACCGAATTTGAATTGAATGCTGTTGTTACTACTGTTTCTGTTGTTGCGCATGTGAGATTCATAATCGGTTTCTATCTGCGCGCCGCCGGCGAGTATCAAACCGATGAGTATCTCACGTTGTTCTTGGTCGAGCTTTAAGCTTACCGAGTTTCTCGCAATCTTCTTCTTTCTTAAACTGAGTACATAATCGAGCTTCTCCATATATGCTTCCTCAACGTCGTACTTCTTCTGCCGCATAGTTTCGAAGATTTCTTCGACTTTTCCGTAATCTTCACCGGCGAGAGATCCTCCCAACATGATGTTACATGATCTAGCATTGGTCCCGATGGCTCCATTGATGTTCATATGGTCGTACAACTCGACGGCCATCTCGTACTTCTCGGTACGGATCAGCGAGTCCAAATATAGATTGTAAACTGTGCGATTGGGGGGGGTGCATTTCGATTTACAGATGTTGAATGTGGATTCAAGATTTTGATGCTTGCCCAGTTTTAGGTAGGCATCCATTAATGCGATGAAGGAAGGTACCAGAGGTTTTAATCCAGTCTCCATCAATTCTGCCATAAGTAGCTCTGCTTGTTCGAGTTCCAGAGCTTTGGTCATCACCTCGATGATCTTTTGATAAGTAACGACGTTGTAAGGCACTCCGGCATCAGGCATGGACCTGAAAATCTCCAAGGAACGCAGAGGTTGGTTGATCTTGCCATAAACATCCATCCGATAAACAAATGCCGTCGCCGGAGGTTTTATTCCGGTACCCAATTCCACCAGTTTTTTCCACGTTTTTTCCACTTCGTCCACGTCGGATAACTTCGATGCAGCTCTTATTATCGAAACCAGCACATCCTTGCTCTGGGGTATTCCGGCAGAGAGCATCTCTTCCATCAACTGACCAATGCGGTCCATGTTCACAGCATCCTGGTAACTGTGTAACCAAATCAGTCCGACGTAAACATCCTTATCCACGGCAAGATCGGACGTGACGAGATTGTGGTAGATAAACTCAGCTTGAACGAGGAATTGCTTGGAAGAAACCCCTGATCCGTTGTTCACAAGAGCACGGAAAAGAGAGTTGTGGAGGCTGAGCAAGGGTCGATAACCACCGAACTGTATCATCCTGTTGTAAACAGCACAAGCCTCTTCCAAACAGCCATCGACGGGCGCACTTAGATAAGCGACGACGAGAGTGTGAAACGTGGATTCACTTGGCACACGACCGTTTCGGTTGATATCGTCGAACACTTCACGGCACTTGGAGAATTTCCGATCCTTGCCTAGACAGTCGGCAAGTTTGGTGGCCAGGGCGAAGTCAAATCGAAACCAGTGCTGCCGGACCATCCAACTGTAAACCTGCACCGCAAAAAAAAAACAGTGAATCTCGAAGAGACATTTCGTCGAACAGGTAGATGGCAAAAAGATAATATCTATTAATTTACGAACCCGAAACGAGGTTTCGTTCTCACGAATGCGAAGACAGTGGACGACGACGTAGGTAAGATCGTCTTGCGTGATCCACTTGCGCTGGGCGTTAAGGTGTCTGGTGAGAGTGGAGTGCTTATGAGAAGGGAGTTCCTTACAGAGCCATGCCACCTTGGACCTTCGCCATTGCTCAGGTAGATCCTCGAGTTCCTTCACCTTCAAGATCTCGTCGGTCAAGGAACAACGGAGGATTTGAAGGGAAAGGAAGACGGGGGATGGTGAGAAGGGAAGGGAACGGAGATAATTGGCACGTTGGACGGTAGAGGATGATGTCGGGGGAAAGAAGATCGTCGGAGTTGGAAAGGTGGTCGAGTTGAGCAGCATCTTATTTTTTCCTCTTCCTTTGGTTAGTTACTGGTTAGTTAGTTGCTCTTAAAAATATTTATTCATTATCTTCAAAAAAATAAAAAATCTGCTAATCTTGATTAACAATTTTTTTCTTCCAAATTTGACCTTGTCATTAGTTAATAACTACCGTTGATGAATACCCATGACTTAACCAAAACTAAACCGCATTGAGCACTTCCCTAGATTTCGTTTAACAACATTAAATCAGGCAGCTAAGATTCAATTTCAGAAGTTTAACTCCCTGCTCACTGTTCCAGATATCTGTAATTTAATTCACAGATCTGGAATACCTGGTTTACTCAGGTGAATCCGTTTTAATCTTTTCTGATCTAATACGACGGTATCAATTTACCACAAGATTAAAACACAATGTTTTGATATTGAAGTGAAATATATCAAGTTTATAGAAAGTTGTCATTTATTATTATAAAATCAAATACTTATACAATTCTAGATTAACTACTTATTCAACTAATAGACTAACTACTTATTCAACTAATTCTGTTTACCCAAACATTGGCCATATTAGCCTATAGTCCTCTACCCAAACATTCATTACCATTTACAAACTATTCAAATTCACTAGGTGTGAGGCATGCCGCCTAGTGAGGACGAAGGAAATCTATACCTAAATAGCAAGAATGATGAGATATTGAGCATAAATCCCAAATGGAAATTACTGAAAGTGCAGCTTTAAGCTTCAGATTTCAGTCATCTGAGAATCGTTCTTCGATGGATCAACAATGTCGCCCAAAACCTTGCATTTGGAGGGGAAGAAAGAGATATTATTAATGAAATTTTAGATAATGAAAATATTAATTGTATGTAAAAATTTAATACAGTAATGAGGTAAGTTCAAATCAGGAAAAACTCAGATTAAAGTTCTTATAAATAGCACTAAGTAAATTCTTCCTAGTTACCATTGCAAGAGAGGCAGTAGCTGAAGCAGTCCTGGAGTTTTGATTTGATTTTAAAGAAGCTATACGAGTTTTCATATGATTGTTCTTCTCTTCAATCTGAAAACAATTAAAGCTTTCGCAAAATTATAATCTAAATTTTCATATAATTAATTGAGAAATCATATATACTTACCTCCTTTATTGTATTCATGAGATAGGAAACTTCATCCTTCTTCACTCTTACTATTTTCTTCTCCATATCTTCAAAAATTGTACTACAAATTCAATCAATATTGCAAAATATTAACTATTAGCGAAATGTTAAGTATTGCTTTAAATATATATATACAGCCAGCTTCACCTGCGAACGTCCGCAGCTGAAGCTGGCTGCGGATGGGCCACGGATTCGTCGGATTTGAAATTCAACGAATGTCCGGCCTCACCTGGAACTGACGCGGTTCCGTCAAATATATCCAGTTCGGCGAGTGGAACCTCCGCGACCTCGACGAATGTCCCGATTGGGTGAGGTGCGGTACTTCACTTTAACTCCGCCGAACTCCGCGAACCTCCACGAACTCCGATGACCCATTGCGGTTCGTCTGCAGTCATCCATCTTGGGGACGAACCGCATGGGAAATGGATCCTAATCCTATATATTTTTTATATTAAACTAGCAAGAAAAAAGGCTATCTGTATTATTACTTTTCTCTACTCAAACTAGCAAGACTTTGCTCATCTACAAGCTGCTCTACTGTGTTGAGGATACTGCCTACCTAAAAAAAACAAAATTACAAAAAATAGTTTAACAAGCATTCTCCATATCTTAAAAAAAATGCAATGCTCTTTTGATTTAAAAGGGTATTATGGAAGAGAATAATGGTTTATTTGCCTGTGTCTTTTCACATATAGCCTCGAATTCTTCCTGAAAAATAAACAAAACAAACGTATAGACTAAAAATCGATTAATGTCTCAGTGTGTCAACTAACATTCAAATTTAGTAATAACATGAACACAGTCACATACATGTACAGTTTCATGCAATCGTCTTGTGACCTGAAACAAAAAAGATGTTGGTTAGTTTTATTTAGAAAGCAAAAAAACTAATTACAGTTAATTCCATAAGGTTATGATCATTATTCTCTAAGAAAGAACTATTACCTGGACAAAGAAACGATGGAATGCCTTCTTTTCAACTTCTGAAAATGACGATGATGATAATATAGCGTAAACGTCCTAGATGACAATTCAAGTGAGAAATCTATATATAAAATAATCCACATCAAAAACTCCCTCTTTTTTAACAAACAGATACCAATTCAAATTTCTTATTCTTTGCAATACCGTTCAGAAACATAATCCACAGAAAATTAAAGTCTATATATAAAACTATTCACATCTCATATTCTACATTACAAATCCTGACAACCAACATTTTTTTAATCACAAGACATAAATTCAAAATCCTCATTACAGACAGCATATTGAAGTGATTTTTTTTCCTTCTAAAGATCCATCACAGATTCTACATCGCAAACTCCAACAGATACCAATTCAAAGTCCTCAATTCTTATAATATCTTTTAGGATAAAAAATGATGCGAAGTTATTCTGACCAAAAATCTAAATCACAAACTCCCTCTTTTTTAACCCAACAGACAACAGTTATAAATCAACATATTCTATCTCAGATTCTTTTCTTCATCCTTCATCCATAGAAGAAAAAAAACGAAAAAAAAAGTATAACACCAAAACTATTCAAAATCCCCCAATCTTGTAACGTCGAACGAAAAAAAAAAGCAACCGTCAAACCTCTTTGGAACACTTTTCGAGGAGAGACTTGAGAGCGAGTTTAAACGACGTCTTGAGATTCCGGTACCTCATCCCTACCGGAGCAGGGGTAGGAAGAAAAATCGTATTCTCAGTCATAGTTAGTGAAGTAACTAACCGTAGAAGCACTGAAAAAGAAATGCGAGATCGATGGTCGGCGTTCACGAAAACCTAGCTAGATCTCAAACCAGAGAGGGAAAGAGAGTAGTTTTCCTAAATTCAAATTTCATTCTTATTTTAGAACGCGGTTTGGTGTGACCCGAATACCCGATAATTAAGAAACTAATTACCGTAATTATATATTTAATTACAGCTGCTCCAGTCTTAACTCTTAATCACTCAAACTCACCATCACCACCGGCATCCATATTCAAGACCGGACGGAAGGTAATGGAAAAATTGGGTCTTAACATTACACTTTCGAGCAAGACTCGCAGTACGACCTCCATCGACCTTCCCGCCGGTCATCTCCAACATCTGGCCGAGACACAAACACATACCACGTCGACGGAGAGAAAACGAGACGAGCTCCTCCACGTCGTTCGCTCCCATGCAGCACTTAGGTGAGAGGGTGTCTACCAGACCGAGGATGTAATCCACGCAGAAGCTGAACGAGGTTTGCGCCAAACCACAGTCCGTGTGCGTCTCACCGGAGACAATCTCCGTTGCCGATCCAGTTAATAATAATATCAACAGTATTCCCATCGCCGTGATCTGTTGCGCCATGACGATGATGGACGGATGACGGGTGGTTTAAAAATAAATTCATTCCTTGCGGATTACATTTGATGATAGGTGCTTTACGTGGACGGTAATCTTGTCCAAGAGAAGACACGTGGATGGTTTTTTTGGAGAATGTTTGGGTTTTGTTGGTTTCGTCATGTCTCTCTGTCGGCTTACTTTCTTGCGACGTGTCATATTATTATGTCTAAAGTACGGTCGGTGTGATTCCGATCACGATCACAACCGTATTAGATTTTTCATTTTTGGTCGGTGTGGATCCCGAATATGGCGAGATACCTAGAGGGGTCGAGGAAATTTGGTCGGGGTTTGTCTCTTAGAGGACAGATCTAAGTTGAGATGGACGGATGGTGGTGGCTACCTTACGTTTGTCCCACGTCTGACTAGTCGACTTAGTTGATTTTTGACGAATCCGACCTTTATCTTCTTTTGCGGAGGAGGAGAAGGAGAATGCCTTCAATAGACTATGGTTGTGTGAGAGTGTTGGACCCTCGATTAGGCTCAAGCACATGATGGGCTCTTTAAAGGGTTTCTGAAATCGAGATGAAAGGAAAGGATGTGGAAACCTGAGACTAGACATACAAGTTTTAAGGAGTGTGTGAGTTAACTTTGTTTGTATTATGAATTGTATCACTTGTAATCTTCGGACGTGCCTTTATACGGGGTCAGATTCAACGGAACTCACTGACACGTGATGTACTATATATGTTTTTGGGATATATATTTAGGACACATTTTCGAAACGGTACATGTTTGGTGACGTATTGCGGACACCACATCTGATCGTCCACTCCCTAGGTGAAGCTCCACCATCCGTCGTGGCTGTCAGGAATGGGTGTCCAATGAGACCTTATTCCAAAACGGGTGTCACGTGGAACCGCGGAACTCACGAACCGCATCAGTTCCGCGATTGCGGTTCCGCGTCAGTTCTGCAATGCGTCAGAACCGCAATTTGCGCAATCGTGGTTCCGTCATCACGCCATCGCACAGAACCGCATCAAAACGGGATCACGATTCCGTGGAACTCCGTAGTTCCACGATTGCGTGCTGACGGAACCGCGAAATCGCGAGTTCTGACGCATCATGGTCCCTCGGAACTCACGCATCGCGATTCCGTGGTTCCGTCATCACGGAATTGTGAGGTCCGTGATCGCCTGTCACTAATCACGTTCGGACGCGAGGCACATAACTCTATCGTTAGGTCAGCTCAGCCGGACGAAATCTCGAGACGCCATTTGACCAAGGTCGGGACCGTGCGATGACAAATTGACGCCATCGGACGTACCGCAGGGTAATCACCAGATATTTATCATGATTTTATTCAAAAAAAAAGTTGTATAAGGTAGTTGGTTTGAATGTATATCGGAACCGTGGTTGTGCCATAATGCCGATCATTATGACAGCTGCTAAGTTGGATGTAAATAATACTCCAAAATCGACCATTTAGAGAATTAAAGGAGAAATCGTCAAGTTGCCAAGAATCCGACGACTTTCTACCAAAATTATTGTTGAATCGTACTTTTCAGACCATTTAGTGTTTTTCTGATGAGCAAGCATCAGAGCATCTATGAAATCGTTAAAGACTTGAAGGAAGCCTTAAATGAACAAAGCTTTACATAACAGGCAGGCCCATTAATTTAACTACTGAATCTAAAATTATAACAACTAGATTTAAAAGTAAAATCTGAATCACATGTCTCCTATCTTTGAGTAAATCCAAACCCATATGCACGGTTATCAATGTCTCAATAGGAGTGAAGCTGAGCAATATCAGTCAAACAGACACCTATCATCAGCTTGTTGCAAAGGAACATATTTTGAGCACAGACCAATTCATTTCTTCTGAAAATGTAGAGCTTGGCACCATTTTGAAACCTACATAATTATACATAAAAAAAACTACAGCTCAATACAACAGACAACCACCTAAACATTACAATTTTGCCTGGACTACAAAGTCCCATCTAGAATCTAAACATGGACGCAACTACCTAAAGGCAGAGCAAGCAAGAAGAAGAAAACTAGAATAGTTCAAACTCTACACCCTCACCATTGCTTCTGAACTCAAGACATCTTCCTTCCTTTTTCTTGGGTGGTGGTGGCGGCGGTGATGGTGTCGGTTCAGTAGACGGAATTCCAAAGTCATAAGCCTTAGGGACTTCTGGTGGTGTGGCACACCGGATCAATGCCCAATTCAGTCCTGTGAAAAATGGATGTTGTTTGATCTCAGCAGCACCTCTTACTGATCCTAATCTGTTCTCTGGCTCCTTAACAAGGAGTCCTCTAATCAACTCTCTCGCATTAAAACTGACGACGACATTTTCAGGAAACTTCAAGGGTTGAGTTACAACATTGGCCAGAGTCTCATCATTGTTTGATCCTTTGAATGGAGTCCTCCCAAAGATAAGTTCGTAAAGAAAAATTCCAAACGTCCACCAGTCGACGGAACTCCCATGGCCTTCTCCTTTTATGATCTCAGGAGCAAGGTACTCATGGGTGCCTACGAAGGAATTAGACCTTGCTTCAACTGGTTCTACAACAAGTTGTGGAAGTCGTTTGACATGGGTCGAATGGTCGGATTTTGGTTTCCTGGATTTTGGTGTCACGGATGATGTTAGTCGAGGTGTGAAACAAGAAACCTGAGCCCAAGAAGGTTGAAGGCAAAGAGGGTCAATGCAGTAAGATTCAGCACAAACTCCTGACGATCTTGCTGCAGTCTCCACTGTGCCCACTGAGGATAATCTAAATAAAGCTGGGTTTACGGTGCATCGCAATGACAGGTCAAAATCTGAAAGCATGATGTGCCCATCTTCTCGGACCAAAATATTTTCAGGTTTGAGATCCCGATATACAACACCAAGCATGTGTAAGTATTCCAGAGCAAGAAGAACTTCTGCCACATAAAACCTGCAGGAGAATCAGAATTGATTAATTGAATTGATAACCAAGCAGATAGTTCAGTTTTAATTGAATATACATACTTGGCTGCAGGCTCTGAGAAACAACGGCCAAGCTGTTTCTGTCGTAGAACGTGCAGATCACCACCAGGGCAATACTCCATAACCAAACAAGAGAGGTTATCTGTGGTAAAATGGGTGTACAAAGTTGGAAGGAATGGATGATCAAGCATTTGAAGTATCTCTCTTTCGGCCTTTGCTCTCATCATCTTCTTTCTATTCATCAGAAACTCAATATCCATCACTTTAAGGGCAAACAAACAATCCAAACCTGTCAGCTCTGCTAGATAAACTGTACCAATATCTCCACATCCGAGCCTTTTAAGAAGCTTGAAATTCTTCAATGCAATGCTTCTACCTTGCATTTCGACATGACGTATTGCTTCCCACCTCACATCATTTGACATGTGAGGCCTGATGCCTACACTAGAGATACTTTGATTGCTCTCATCACTAATACTTGTACTGCTTCTATAATCACCGATGCTACTTTTTGAGCTTTGAGAGCATTCACCTTTTTCTCTAGATCGAGAGAGTTCTCTTCTTTTTGCTCCAATTTCATCATCACTATAATTACTGGGAGTGGAAGCAGGTTTCTTTTCACTGAGTTCTTCCTTATCTAAATATGGGAGTGGGGGTTTACAGACGGTTGTGCTGGATGCTGATGGAGGAGATGATCCCATCTTGCTGGCTGATTTTATTCTGCTAAAAACAGGAGATGCTTTACGTGAAGAAATGCTTTTGTTGGACTTCACACACAATGATGGTTTGTCGTGGCCTTCCTTCTTATTGGAGGAATTCTTATTCTTCAGTGTTGGCTTCACAAGGCATGGACTGACGGTTGACTTGTTAGACACACTGCCAGTTTTAGATTTAAGAACTGGTAACTCTGATTTCTTAATCTTTTCCTTTTTTGGTGGCTCAAGTCGAACTTGTAGCTTCATTTCATCAGCTTCTGAGGTAGAACATAGCACATCACGAATTTTGGGTTTAAACTCCTTCACTGCAGTAGTTACGTAAGAAACCTGGGATGAAGATTTAGAACTCAAAGTACATGAACCACATGACTCTCCAATTGGTACAGAAGCAGTTGCATAAGAAACCTGGGATGAAGATTTAGAACTCATAGTACATGAGTCACATGACTCTTCGGTTGGTAGATTAGAAGAGAACTCAGACACCGATCCAGATGATTTTGGGCTAGCTTTTTCAGACAGAAGAGATATTTCTAACATTTTATCATGTTCTTTATAGACAGACTCACTGCCATGGACAACTGCGGCTGCATAGAGGCGCTTGATAGTACCAGCTTCAGAGGAACCAGAAACTCCAGTCGGCTTTGATAGCCTTTTGATAGCAGCCATTTCTGATGCCTGAGAAATACATAATTTCCGCAGTGCTTGCTTTAGAGTTACAGATTCGGATATCCCTAACCCAAATGTTTGAGATGACTTCTTCATGGCACTGTTCCGGAACAGATCAATGCCCTTTGAGTGAGAAAGATGCAAAGTTTTTGAAAGGTATTTAGGATCACGTGCCTCGATAAGTTGAGTGAGTTCATCCTCAATGGGATGGACATGTTTTTTCCCCATAGATTCATTTCTACTTGGTTTAGAAGTGACCAAAGTGAGAGATTTAGATGGATAAGCTGGATTCGGCTCATCATTTACCTCAGTAATTTCTGAAGTGATTACCGAAGCTCCCATTACAACCGACCAGTCTGCCTAATCGAAGATATTCTTCAAATCACACTTGAGAACAATTACAGAAACCTCTATCTAGAATCCAACCAAGCCATTTTTTAAGAGACCAATAACCACTGGTAAAAGAAATCAAACAGCACCGAAAACGTCCCTTCTTTGTACAAATAGAAGAAAAAGTATCCTGCACAATAACACATACAGTATGAAGATGAATTAAAATGGGAAAAAATAGGAAGGTGCGTGTAACTGATGGTAATAATTGATGAGATCTGACATAGAAAGAAAAAAAAACGTTGCATTTATGTGATATCCAGATCTTATTTCACCTCTGCTTTGAAATGCAATACCTACCAAATAAGGAAGTGAGGAAGGAGGGGAAGGGGAGAACGGAAACTTTGCTTGCCGTTAAATAAACATCCACACAAAAAAAAAATATAGTATGTGATTCAAAAGAATCAGAAGAATGTACTACCAAATCCCAAACTTTACCATCACAGTGTGATTCGAAAGAATCAAAAGAATGTACTACCAAATCCCAAACTTTACCATCACAGTTCCGTCCCCAAATAAAAACCGATTTACAAACCTACAACCACTGAATAAGTAAAACATACGACGCTACCAAATGCAACCCATTGCCAGAATCGAAGAAACACACCCAAAACAACCCGAGCCGGATAATAAAAACAATACAACAGAAGGAAGAGAAGAAAAAAAACATTTTTCGGAGAAGAAGGAAACGAATTTGGTAGGAAAAATCACCTCTTAGACGATCTAACAGACCCCCGATCTGGCGTGAGGAGCAACCGAAGATCTCTGACGGAGAGTGGATTTACAGTGGTAGCTAGGGTTGCGAGCTGGAACTTGGAAGAGGGCGAAAAAATTTGAGACGAAAAATGCACGTCACGAGTTCAGTACGGTAACAGTATGGTAGTAGTGGGTTTTCTCTCCCTGTATTCTCTTTCCTTCTTCACCACTGCCACTCTACCAGCTTAGCTACTAAATACTAATAATAGTCTAATAATAGCAATAAAAATAATTAAATAATTCCAAATACCACTATTATTAATTTATTTATCTGTTATTATTTATTACACAATTTTTAAAAAAAGTCCAAATAATTATTATTACTATTTATTGCCCCTGGCCGCCCCTCAGTTTCATCAGCAACGATTCAGCCCATATGAAAAAGTTAAAACGGTGGAATAATAATCAAAAAAGGAATCCAACAAAACCTTATCCCCTAATCCAACCCAACTTACTGATCACGGTAATTATTAAGATTTTCTATAGAATCCATTTCCCATGCGATTCGTCCTTAAGACGGACGAACCGCGATGGGTCATCGGAGTTCGTGAAGGTAAGGTCAGTTGCGGACGTTCACAGATGAAGCTGTCTGTCACTACGATTGAACCAGTAATATATTATATGACTCTGGTAATTAACCATGGGGGTGGGGCCATTATCATGAACAAGGAAGGACCATCTACATCAATAAACATCACTCACACATGCTCTGTTTTTCTTTCCATATAAATTAAAATATCGGGAAGAAAAGACTGTTACAGTATTACGGTATTACCCCTTTTGAAGTTGGTGCAGACTGCAGGTAAATTAAGGAGCTGTGTGTGTGTTTTTTTTACTGTGGAATCTGCAGGTAAATTTGAAGGGGTTAAAATCAAAGCATGATTAATGTGCACGATCTTGAGGTTAATTAAATTCGGACAGAGATCGTGCCACAATTTTTATTCTCCTTCGATCAGAGTTTCACTGTTTAATGTGTTTCCAACTACTTAAGCTTTGACTCTTGTGTTCTGTTTAATATTTTTAACCTCTGTCTAATTAGTAATTAGATAGTAAAAATTACTTTGATGAAATAGATTAAGAACCAAAGGGCTCTTTATATATTTACCGAATAGATTTAATGATTGTATTTATAGCACATGGAAATTAGCTAAATGATCAAAGATTCGAGTTTCAATATCTGTTGGGGATGATAGATCATCATCTCTTTTGTCGTCTAGGTAACTTTTCTGGATATTCGGCGTTGCTAGTAATATTTTTCTGATGATGTTGATATTCTGATTCGATTGGCTATTCAATTTTTGTTTGGATTATTGTAAAATTCAATACTTAAACCCTTGTTTCTTTTTTTAGCATTCAGTTAAATCCCATCTTGGGAATACATTCATTTCGGAGTAATGATCCGACTAAACTGTCATGTCGTGTTATTCACCCTAAATGTAACTAACTAACTAACTAATTAACTAACTAACAAACAGTAAGTTAGTAACTAACTAAGTAACTAAGAGTAACTCCTGTCCCATTTCGTACTTCAAAATCGAAACAGACAACTATGCACGGTCGGATTCGATTCGGATATCTGGATATCCGAATAATATCCAGATAGAAAAATCAGAATCCGAATTCGGATTCAGATAATTTTTTTATAAAAAACCTTAAAATAAAATTATAAAATTATAAAATTATCCTTAATAAAATTAATTAATAGTTAATTAATCACTTTAAAATTCGGATATACATAAGTCAATTTATATTTATTCACATATTTGAATTTAAAAGTCAATTATCCGAAAGTCTATTATTATCAATCGAATTGGAATTTTAAAAGTGGATATTGCAGACATTTGAATCCGTTCGGATAATTTTCGAATATCATTTTTTGTATCTGAATCCAATATCATTTTTTGTATCATTTTTTGTATCTGAATATCAGTGAGTTAGACTTTTATTTGGGGGGTTATTTATAAATGTTTTATTATTTTACTTTTGTTTTCATATATTTTCTTACTACGTACGTTATATTTGTTAAAGTTCGCCAATCTCCACGGCGAAGATTCGAACATGTCATGGCTTTCTTCCGCCACCTGCGCGCCATTGGCAACGCCAGATGCAATGCAAAAGGTAAGATTCTCCACGCCAAGATGGAAACGAAGGGTCTTCTGCTATATGATATTTACACATACAACAATCTCATCCAAATGTACGTCAAATGCCGAAACATTGAAGACGCACGCCGACTGTTCGACAGAATGCCGATGAAGAACGTCGTTTCATTTACGACATTGATGTCGGGTTATCTCAAACTCAAATTTCCGGAGGAAACGCTGGATTGTTTCCGCTCGATGGTAAGTGGCAGATACAACGACTGTGCATCATTGCCGAACCATCTCACCTTGGTCACTGTAGTTTCGGCCTGTACGGTAATCGGCGCAGCGAAGGCCGGGAAGGAGATTCATGGATGGGTGGTCAAGGCTGGAAGTATGGTCTGTGCTGTGAATAACTCCTTGGTCAACTTCTACGCCAAATGTGGACTGTTGAGCACGGCTAGGAGGGTATTTGATAGAATTACATGTCCGAATGTGGTGTCTTTTGGCTCCATTCTCTCAGGTTACTCCCAGTCCGGACGCTACGGCGAAGCTCTGCATCTGTTCAGAGATGCGATGAATGCAGACGTTGATATCAATGAGTTTCTACTCGCCGGTGCTCTGGGTGCTTGCTCTAGCCTTGGCGATTCCAGTAGCTTTAATGGGAAACAGGTACATTGCGTCGCTACTAAGATCGGTTTTATTAACGACAAGTATGTTGAGGCCGGACTTGTTGATTTGTATTTGAAACGTCGAGAATTAATTTCAGCCCATATGGTAGCGGAGACGACGGTGTCGAATGTGGTTTCGTGGACTATGTTGATCGGAGGATTTGCTCAAGAAGGAGATCCCAAGACGGCACTCAATATTTTTTCAAAGATGTTGGTGCGTGGAAATGAGATAAACGAGCTTACTTTTTCATCTGCAATGATTGCTTGTTCCAAATCCGCCGATATCATCGGAGGTGAGCAGATTCGTTCGGTGATTGTCAAGTCCGGTCACGAAGCAAGCACCGTCAACGTTATAATCGACTTCTACGCCAAATGTGGCGCAATGGAGGAATCTGCCAAGGTATTTGAAGAAATGCATAAAGTCCGCGATCAAGTGTCGTGGAACACACTAATTGCCGGATACATAGCCCATAAAAATTCAGAATCCGCCGTCGAAGTTATCCGGCGGATGTCATTCCGACCGGATCATTACACCTACTCGAGCATCCTGAGCCTCTGCGGTGACTTCCCTGCTCCGAGCTGGGGAGTAGAGACACATGCCCACATGTTAAAACATGGTTACGAAGACCACGTTTTTGTCGGAAGTTCGCTTGTCGACATGTACGCAAAGTGCGGACGACCTGAAACCGCCCGCAGAGTGTTCGAAAGAATATCAGTAAAGAACGTTGTTTCTTGGAACTCAATGCTCGTCGGATACGCCCAACACGGACTGGCAACAGAAGCCTTGGAAATATTCCACGCAATGAGATCGCACTGCATCAAACCCAATAGCTCGACGTTTGTCGGAGTTTTATCTGCTTGCGCGCACAAAGGACTGGTCGAGGAGGGGATTGCTTATTTCAACTCCATGTCCATAGATCACAGCCTGGTTCCATGTATCGAGCATTACACGTGCATGGTCGATCTCTTGTCACGTGCGGGGCATATTAATCGAGCTTATGACGTCATAAAATCCATGCCGGTGCAGCCCAATGAGGTCATCTGGCGCAGTTTCCTCTCCGGGTGTCGAACGCATGGAGACGTTGAAATGGGAATTCACGCTGCTAAATGGATCTTGAAACTCCGTCCGAATGATGCTTCGACTGTGACATTGTTGTCTGGTGTTCTTGCAGAGTCGGAGATGTGGGATCAGAAAGCCCAACTCAGAAATTCTATGATCGGTAGTCAAAAGAAAGTTTCTGGTCGTAGCTGGATTGAGTGAATGAACCCTCTTAAACCCTCTGGAAATAAGTGTGACTGTTGGTGAACAAATAAGAACATGAGGATCAGGAAAAGATATATAACAATCAATTATCAGCTAATGACAGTTGGTGTTTAGATTTGGGGGCCACATAATCCCATCTGTAAATTACATATCTGATGCTCAATCTGCAACAACCGTTCTTCATTACCGATCGTTAGAGAACATAAACTAAAGAAATCCTAAAAGTCTAAGATTGAGAAAAAAAATTTTCCGAAAGAGTCTAAGATTGAGAAGAAGAATCTCTCGAAGGAGCCTAAAATTGAGAAGAAGAATCTCCCGAAGGAGCCTGAGGTTGAAAAAAAGAATTTCCCAAAAGAGCCTGAGGAAGAAACAAAACTTTGTTTAATTCATCACTTTTCATTTACTCTAGCCACTTACTTATATACACAATAGAAATACAATCCACCAACCTAATGTTGTCATGTGGCAATTATAACATAATATTCTAATTATTTAACTAATTCTAAAATATTAAACCTAAGATAAAACGAACTGTTACACAATCTTATTAAGGTGATATGTCAATTATAATCGGTGACGGTAAGACTTTATAGGTAACTCATATTATTAGTTCTATAGAGTTACTAACCGTAAATAGAATGCTAATTCATGAGAAAAGCACTGTGCGTTCCTGAATTACATAAAAATCTTATATGAAAATTACTGAAGGCAGTAATTTAAAATTTTCTCTAACGTCTTCTGTTTTTATGCAATCAACTGTTAACATTCATTTTTGGTTTTAACCAGGATCAGGAATAATCCTGGTTAATTTATTTCATTATTAAAATTAAAATGTAAAAAAACTATTTATTATATTAATTTATTACTACTATCTATTATTACTACTACTACCTATTATTACTACTATTATTATTATTAAAAATCCTAGTAATATAAGCTTACATTACACCTCAGACAGCTTATCCTGTTCCTTATTATTATTATTATTAAATCCTAGTAATATAAGCTTAGTAGCTTACATTACATCTTAGGAAGCTTATCCTGTTCCTCCAATTGTTGTTGTTCCTCCTCATCATTAATAAATCTTTTCCAGAACCAATGTTTATACCAAACTCTGTAGCTCATCTCCTCGATCGGAATATTCTTGGTCTCCGGCAGGAAAAACAGCACGAACACCGACATAACAAACACCCACGCCGAGAAGAATATGAAGATTCCGAATTTGAGGTGGCAGAGCATCGACAAAAAAGCCTGGGCGATGACAAAGGTGAAGAGAAGGTTAACGCACACGGTCACGCTCTGTCCGGCAGATCTTGTCTCCAACGGAAAAGTCTCGCTCGGAATTAACCATCCCAGTGGCCCCCATGACCAAGCAAACGCCGAAACGAAAGTGCAGACCATCACCACCACGAGTATTGCATAGCTTGTTCCAAGGTCGGACGAGTGATCAGAGACCTTGACGCCGAGGATTATGGCTATTACGATCTGGGCCAAGAACATCTGAACACCAGCTTCCAGGAGTAGAGCGCGTCTTCCGACCTTGTCGACGGAGTAGATAGAGACGATAGTGGCCATGACGTTGATACCGCCAGTGATTACGGCTGAGTAGAGTGATGCGTCGTTTTTGAAACCCAGCGTGTTGAAGAGCACTGGAGCGTAGAACATGATGGCGTTTATTCCGGTGAACTGTTGGAAGATCTGGAGGAGTATGGCGATCACAAGAGGTGGTCTGTTACGTCGTTTGAGAAGGTTGCGGAATGGATGTTGGACTTCTTTTGCTTTGACACTTGCTTCTAAAATCTCTTCGTATTCTGGATCGACATTGTTGGTGCCACGAATTCGTCGGAGAACGGCTTTACCTTCCTCCAGACGTCCGCGTTCGATCAGACTGTTGGGAGTCTCTGTTATAAGTAAAGATCCGATGGTCAACATCAGAGCTGGAATTCCGGCCAAACCAAGTGACAACCTCCATCCCCATCCACCTTGGATCCTGTAATAAAAATACAGATAATTGTTGGTACCAAATTACAATCTAAAAACCTCGCCGAGAAATAACTTACTTGTTGGTACCGTAGTTGACGAGGTTGGCAAAGAGGATTCCGATTGTAACATTGAGTTGGAACAATATGTTAAGTGCTCCACGGATTCTCGTTGGTGCAATTTCAGACAGAAACAGAGGAACCGCTTGATTAGCAAATCCAACACCGCAACCCAATAGAATTCTACCAACGATGAGCATGGCGAGATCCTGCGCCGCGGCGTTAAGAGCTACTCCAATTAGAAAGAACCCACCGGCAAACATCATAGTGGGACGACGTCCGAGCTTTCTTGTCGTATACGATGCAAAGAATGTAGCGATCAAACCAGCTAGATAGAGAGACGATGTGAAAAGTTGTAGACTCTGGTTATCGTACTTGCAGTAATTACTATCCAGATCATTCGAATTTTTCCGGTGATAGACCACCGGAAAAAATTTCTTCAGAAAGTCATCCATGGACGTCACTCCACCTGTAACAAAAATCAACACCGTCCACCATCAAAACCAACCCAAACAAAATAAAAAAAACATCCAATAATAACTCACCGGAGATGCCAACATCGTATCCAAACATAAGTCCCCCAGATGCCGCCATTATGCAGGAAACGATGACAACCGGCGTTATCTTCGCCTCAAACTCCCTTCTTCCATCTTCCTCACCCATGGCTGTCTTTCTCTACCTGGGATGACAGACAGAATCGCAGAAGTGAGTCGAATTTAAAAGCTCCGGTCAGGTCAATGGAAGAGATGGACTAAATTGTATTTTTATTCCAATTGAATCAAAATTGACTAAATACAAAACAAATCAAAACAGAAGAAAACAGAATTTTGGTAGTTTGGTCAAAATAAGATGATGCAAGTCAACATCACGATGAAACCAACTATGACTCTACTACCGTTAGGGTCAAAATAAATTTATAAAAAAATACAACACACATGATTTTAACACTTTATAATGTTAATAAAGTACCCGTCTCTACTACCGTCGGGATAATGTAAAATAAAATCGGTTTAGCACCTGTCTCTAAAAACACAACATGATTACACAAAACGTAAATTAATACGACACGACAGAATTAGTCAGATTCTGAGAGTTGGAAAACAAAAATCTTTCTTCCTGGATCCCTTTTTCTCATTCAGAATCTATATGATTGCGATCCGAATCTACTTTTTAATTAATTAAATATAATATTCCTCTTTCAAACATAAATCAACATAGAAAACAGAAGAAGATAAAGAAGGAGAAGAATTTGGGGAAGAGCAAGCTAACCTGGACGTGGTACGAGTGAGATCGGGCAAATGAAATTAAGTATATTTTTCGTTTAGTTTATAGCTATATATACAAAAAATTTAGGTTTATATTTTTCTTGCCACAATAAGATTTAGGGGTTAACCTTATTTTTCGAGATCGATGGATATGTAGGATTTTTAATTTTAAAAAAGACTATTTTTTTTGTGGGTCTCAAAAAAAATACCTGCGGAAAGACTATTTTAGTCTCGACCGTATTTTTTTTTTTTTGAAAGCGATCTCGGCCACATTAATTACCTGATCCAATAACTACTTGCCGAATTGAAAGGAACTAGAGATGCTCAATCATCTAACCCATTCACCTTCTTGTTTTGTTGTACACGTTTAAAGAAACCGTCCTAATTCTAATATTAAACCTAACTGATGGTGAGCATCACGACGGATCTCGTTCGTGCACATTATATTTTACCGGATCTTAGATCATCAGGTTAGAAATAACTTTTAGAGTCAATAAATGAAACAGACGATCTGACACACTAACGACCAAGCTTGGATCGGTCAAAGTTTGACTTGGGAGCGCCCATTCTCACTCTTAACGAGAAGTGAGAGAGTAATGAACATAAATGACTGTGTATGGTTATATATGGTGATACAAGACTATACACTTGTCATTTCCATCCAAATTGGTATTAGAGTTCCGTCCGTTTACTTTACGTTAGACCCCCAAAAACGCAACCAAAGGTATTCGTCAAACTCTCAAGTCATCCTCAAATTGTCGATCGATTTGCCTGTCAAATCACCGATTTTAGGGTAGAATCGCCTAAAGGGCTATTCCAAAGTTACTAAGTGATTTCCCTTACAAATCAGTGATTTACCTGCCCAAATCGTTGATTATAAAGGGGTTACTTGAGTCCAGTCTGGCCATCTTGATGGTCCGAGCGCAATCTTAATGGACATCTTATTGTATGCATGTCAGAACGTTTTAAGATATACATAGCAGACGTCGTATGACAGTATAATGTCCGACGGATGATAAACGACAGATGTAGATGAGATCGGTGCATGACAGTGCATATAGACTTGGCGCATGTGAAACTAACTCTATATATACGTTATTTCATTAATTCTTAGCCTTTTCCTATACTTAATTATCAAACCATTATAATTAATATGACACACATCAGGATAATAGATGCGCTAAATGTGTCAGATTACGTCAGTCGTTCGATTGAAACAGTGTTATATGATAGAAATTTCATCTGACTATATATTGTCAGCTCGCCTTGAGATCCTTACCGACATTAATTGTTCAAACCGGAAGTAAATTTTGTGACAGATGTGAGATCATATGATGGAGAAAGGTGGATTCTGAGGAGGTCGACGCACGATGGCACATTTAAGCCTCGACGCATCAGATATTTATGGACAATTAATATTCAAAACAATGATGCAACATAATTCAACCAAAATAATTTTTTATAATACAAGTTCATCAACATAAAAAAAAAAAATTATAAAAAAATGTTCTAAAATTACAGAGATGTTATGAAATTGAAGGATAAGTTTTACAAATAGGGCATCTGAAATGTTCATGAAACCATTTTGTAATGCAATCTTGATGGAAAACATGGCCACAAGGGATAATTGGAACAACATTTTCTTTGGGTAAAAAATCCTCTAAACATATGACGCAATGATGATCTAAATTTTCTTTGGTGTTCTTGTTGCAGCTGTTTCGCCATACGAATACCTTTAAACACTTGATCTTGTAATCGTCACGGATTAATTCATCAAGTAAATAGTAATCATATATAAAATTCAATTGTAATCTATGCACTTTACGATCGTAAATCACCTTTTTCGTCTCCTTGTAAAGTAATTTTCCAAGAACCCTAGATACAATGGAACCGTGCTTGTGTAACACTGAAGTTTCATCTGTCATATATTTCAGTATATTTTCCAAACTATTAATGGATACCTCTACTGTTTTGGTGAAGAATTCCATTGGACAATAACTTTCAATGCCTTGAATATTGAAATGCAGACATTTTTCTCTGATCTTTGAGTATGCTTGACGAATAAGGATGAATTTTATAGTAACATATTCTTCGTGATCTATCTTCAGTGGACCGACGCAGTCGTCTGAGCGAAATGATTTTAGATGATTTTCCATTGAAGAGATCGAATGAGATATTGGGGAGCATTAATTAGATTACAATTCCGAAAAATATATAACGAAAAATGATTAGTATCGATCTTTAACAACTGTTTGTTAAAGACATACTCATTATTAACTAACTTTTTAATAAAAATATCTAAATTTTTAATGAATACTTAACTCATTCAACTAATTTTTAAAAGATGTAAAATGTAGTTATAAAAACATGGGGAATCGATGGATATCAGTAGGATTGTGAAATATCACCCAGTTTAATTTACTCTTCTAATATATATAGATAAATTTTCCTGGAACTATATGGTTTGTTGTGTTAATTTCGTGAGAGGGATGCTCGCCGGCGATATTGACGGCCGGAGTAGCTGGTAGCGCGAGATTGCTCTGGAGCAAGAATTGGGGGAACTTCTAGGGTTCCTCGTACTAACGGAACCTAGAAGTTAGTTGGGTGATTAACAAATGCAATTACGCTAATCACTGTATTGACTGAATTAATTCAATTACACATTTAGCACTCTCTATTTATTGAGTGATTAGTATTAACTAATTTGACTAATGACTAACTAACTATTACATCAATTGAGTCTATTGAGTTAGCCCATTAGTCTTTGAGTTGATTAGCCCATTCCAGACTTAGCCCGGATTTATTTAAACATTTGCAGTCTTGACCCCAAGCTTCATCGTTATCACATCCAAGTCCTTTTATTGAAACTTTTGCGCTATTGCCCTTAAGTTCGTCTGTAATAACTTTATTAGCTTTGGGCTTTTTACCTGCACAATATTCTAAAAACAAGTAATTGCATATATGTCCAATTACAGTTTAATTACAGATTTTAATTAACTTCTTTAGTTAGTTCTATTATTCCTTTACTCCCCCCTCAAGCCTTGGAATATATATTCAATATTCCAAGCTTGAAATGGAATGTATTAATTTCTTTTTCACCAAGTGCCTTGGTTAAAAAATCGGCAAGTTGGAATTTAGTTCCAATTTGCTTTAGTAAGATCTTCTTTTGAATTATCATATCTCTTATGAAATGACAATCTACTTCTATATGCTTTGTCCTTTCATGGAAAACTAGATTATTTGCCAAGTGAATGGTTGACCTGTTGTCACAGTAGAGGTCTGTTGGTTTTATGATTTTTATTTTCAATTCATCCATCAATTGATGGATCCATATGATTTCACAAGATGCTTGAGCTATAGCTCTATATTCAGCCTCACATGATGACCTTGCTATTGTATTCTGTTTTTTCGTTTTCTATGAAATCAGTGAGTCTCCTAACATGATGCAAAACCCTGTCAAGGATTTTCTGCTGATCTGGCATGCTGCCCAGTCAGCATCACAGTATCCCTTGACCACCATATTTCCATTTTTGCTATATAGAAGTCCTTGTCCAGGAGCATTCTTAATGTACCTTATCAATTTAAAAAGAACTTTAAGATGAACCTCTTTTGGTTCATGCATGAACTGACTTAACCAGTTTACTGTAAAACTCAGATCTGGCCTTGTTATATTAAGGTAGATCATCTTTCCAACCATCTTTCTATAGAAGGTTGGGTTTTTAATTAATAGGGAATCATCATTCTTAAGATCTATGTGTCTTTCCATTGGGATCTTAGATGGCTTTGCACCAGAAAGGCCAGATTCTTCTAGAATACCCAGTGCATATTTTCTTTGAGATAAATATATGCCCTGGGGTGAATGAGATACTTCAATACCCAAGAAGTAACTTAGTATACCTAGATCTTTTAATTTGAATTGTTTTTCCAATAATATTTTGGTTATTCCAATTTCCAATTCATTACTGCCTGTTATAATAATGTCATCCACATAGACAATTAGATATAAGATATTCTGATTTTTCTCTCTTATAAATAGAGAATAATCAGATTTTGCTTGATGAAAACCAATATCTAAGAGGACTCCTCTTAGTTTTTCAAACCAGCTTCTTGAGGCTTGTTTGAGACCATATAAAGATTTGTTTAACTTACATACTCTCTTATCTTTTTCTTCAAGTAAGCCTTGTGGAGGTTTTAGATATACCTCTTCATGTAATTCTCCATGCAAAAATGCATTATTTACATCTAATTGATATAAATTCCATCTTTTGATGGCAGCAATTGCTATTATACTTTTTATGGTTACCATTTTAACTACAGGTGCAAAGGTTTCAAAAAAATCGAAACCTTCCTTTTGTGTAAAGCCTTTGGCCACAAGCCTTGCTTTATACCTTTCTATTTGGCCATCTGGTTTATACTTGATCTTATAGATCCATTTTGAACCAATGGATTTCCTGTTTTTAGGGAGATTTGTGAGAGTCCATGTGTTATTCTCTTTTAAAGCTCTCATTTCATTTTGCATAGCTTCAACCCATTTTGGGTCATTTGAAGCTTCATTGTATGAACTTGGTTCATGATTAACTGTTATTTGTTTTAAAAAATGTTTATGGTGTTCATTTATTTTATTATATGAGACATGGTTACTCATTGGGTATTTTGACTCATATTCTTTCTTTTCATTTTGAAAAACAAAATCCTGAAAATGTTTTGGTTTTATAATTTTTCTTCCATACAAGCTTGTTCTTTGGCTTGTTGGTTGTAAAAAAATATTTTCAGGGTTTGTTTTACCCTGATTTTGTTCTAAAATGTTCTCTGAACTGCTATCTGAATTAGTTGTCTGGCTATTCAGAATGCTTTGTCCAGAGCATCCTTCTTGCCCTGGGTTTTGGAAATGTTTTTCTAATGATTTTAAATTTTTAGTATGTTTTGTTTTCCCTTGATTCTCTTTTGAACTATGTTCTAAGTTATCTAGGATAAGCTGTCCAGAGTTCATCTCTTGATCTGGATTTTGAAT